>BGPR01002781.1:0-12132 GCA_013235015.1 Araneus ventricosus | reverse complement strand
GATACTGTACCCAGACCTCGTGCACTTATTGAAAGCCTTAATTGAGGGTACGGTTCTCTTCTGAAAAGTTGGATACTGTACCCAGACCTCGTGCACTTATTGAAAGCCTTAATTGAGGGTACGGTTCCCTTCTGAAAAGTTGGATACTGTACCCAAACCTCGTGCACTTATTAAAAGCCTTAATTGAGGGTACGGTTCTCTTCTGGTTTTCTGGGAAAATGCACAGCAAAACGGCCGTTGATTAACTCTTCCAGCATCACGGGAGGTCTGTGTGCAAGTATCCAACAGCTATCAATGTACTTTACGCCGCTAGTATCTTCTCCGGAATTTTGCCGCTATTGACTTGTGGGACACAAATTGGATATATTCACCAGGCCTAAACAGATATAAAAGCCTAGCTCAGATAGCATTACAAGTGACCAGATATTACTTTTCCTAGCTTGAGAAAGATACCCAATCATTACAAAGAAAACAGCTCGTTTTAGTGATTAGAGTGAATGAAATGCCTTTCTTTTCCATGAATATCATTTGCCATTAGTAGTAATGGAGCAGTTCAGTAGATGAAACCTCTGTTCCCCTGCAATCAATTAACTATTTTGGGGATGAATATTCTTTTTACCCAATGTCCTTTTGTTTCCCATTCACTCTTCCGTTGAACGCCTTTTAAGCGTCATTGAGAATATTCATCAGTGTTTTAAACCCGGTTTTATTATCACAATGAGGGTACTTGAACAGAATAAATCTCGTTAACGATTTGAATAATGTGAATATCCTAATGTTTCTAGATCGCGTTAACGTGGTAAAATTGCTGCTTATTGGGAGAATACACGCAAGTGAAAAGCAAGACTGTTCAATGCAGTTCGTACCGCTGGAAAACGACAAAATAAACATTGGCAGAATTTCTGTCAGATTTCATGAGAGAGAGTGATGTGTTCAGTATATAATTGTTTTTAAAAAATCTTCTTCCATTGGAGAATAAAACTAATTAGGTATGTTTTATTTAATATATCAGGATAGAGTTGGCAGTAAATATTAAATGGAATGACATAAGCTCATTGAGCTTCAGAAAAGAAATAAAATTGGACAAATTTCATAAAAATTCTAATTATTTGCAAGTTTTACACCATTAAAAATTTAGTTTCTATTAAACAAATTGTAACGTAATTATCTCGCTTCCTTAATTTAATTTCAGAGTAAAATTTTCATTTTTTAAAAAATTTCCTAAGTTCACTAAATTTCTTTATTATTTAGAAATTATAGAATTTAGAAAGAAAAAAACTCCCCTGGTCGTTTAGCACGAGTACGAGGATGAGAAGTCGCCTGATAACTTAGCGGGTTCTGGCTTTTCCCGAGCGTATAAAAATAGTGGGAGTTGAGTTAGCCTGCACCGATGACGATACGTACCTGCTTCGGGAGGAGCCGGCACGTGGCCGGTGATGGCAGTTAATACTCCGACCTCCGTGTCTGAGATACCGCAGCAACCGTTCTACTTGAATTCGGACACCACGGTGGGGCAGTGGCGGCTCGTCCATTAGAGCTGCAGAGCTGCAGTCCCACCTGAAATTATTTTAAAAGATCGTATTTTCCTTTTTATTCTAATTGGCTTACTTTTCCACTTTGAGAATTCAGTAATCAACGAAAATGGCAAAAAAGTAATAAACAATGTAAAAGGAAGACGGGAAATCAATCAAGAATTAAGAGAGAAACAGACCAGAGCTGCAGAAAATTTTACCCTTCCTCAGGATATGAAATTAACGCAATGAGCAGCGCGAAACTCTAGAAAAGCAACCCTTTCTCAGCTTGAAATTGCATTCATATGAGCTGCACTCCGGAGCAGCTCTCGCTTGGAGCGACTTCCTCATTTGGGGTTTTTTCGCTTTTTCTCAGTAGTTCAGTCGTTAAGTAGTTTTTTTTAAATCCAATTCTGGAGGAGTTGCAATTTTTTGCTTCTTTATGTTTTTTCGGGCGCAGATTACGAATCTGAGGTTTGCCACTAATAATTTTTGTTGCAATTTTAGTTATAGTCAAAAAACATGAAAAAAATTTTTTTTTGCTTATAACTCAAGTTTTTTTGCTTATAACTCAAAAACTATCAATTTTTAGCATATTATCATAATATACCAAAAATAATCAGCACAAAATTTCCTCCAACTTGGGTCTATACAACTTTTGCAGCACTGCTTGCTTCCTAGCTGGGTGTGGGTTATTCATTTTTCTAATTATTATTTAGGATAAAGAATAAAAGCTTTTCTTGGTGTTCTATTCTCATTTATTTTTATCTTGGCAATGATTATGATATTAGATTAATGAATCATTTTTTTAGATTTAAAGGAAATAATTCAGAAATTCTAAAGAAAATAAAGTACTGAATATATAGAATATATTCTTTTAAATAAATAATGCATATCAAAGTTACCTGTAAAAACCTACCCCAATTAAAATCTTTGACACATTTTTAAATTAAAAGGAATTCAAAATCAGTTATTTGTTACATTACATACAAATGGCTATAAGTTAATAAAAGAATTTTTTTCAAATGTTTGTAAAAAAATGCTGTTGAGTTAGATTTCTGTATTTTTCAATTCCGTATATAGTTAAAATCAAACAGTCATCTTCTTTGGTCTGTTGAAAAGTTATCCTATTTTTGGTTTACGATAAATGTTTCTTCATTTGAGTTTCAATTTCTGGCATTTATTAAGACTTTTCAATTTAAATAATTCTCCAAAAGTGTGCCATGATATTAGAATACTATTAAGAAGGGACCTTTGGTTTTAATTTGCAAACCATATATGTGGGGTCTTGGTTCGGGGAAAATAAATTTCAAGAATATCACCCAAAACCAGTCCACATAGAAAAGGAACCTAGGGGAGAACACAAGAAGACAATTGAAGAGAACTCAGTTTAAAACTAATCTATTTACTTAAAGAAAAACATAAGCGAAAGATATTTTCGGAGATGAGGTATTTACATATTTGTCAAGAGAGAGATTTAGGGTTTAGATATTATTAAATTTTAACACTACGTAGTAAGGTTAAAAGACAATTATCACTCCGAAATCTAATTACTTACATTACGTTTAAAAGATATTAGCCATCGCCCATCAACGCCGTGCTACCGGGGAAGAGACCCCCGTAGTCCGTTACGCCTCTCTCGACCTCACGTCTGGTTTAGTTAATTTCAATAAGCCACCTCCTACAGATTAAAACATTGCACACCGTTTTAACGAAAGACTCCCAAACATGTCACGTGGTTTGCGAGGCGATAGCGCGTGATCTTATTTTTCTGCTGACTTTGCATTTATTCAAATAAACTCGCTCGAGTGGCGAAAATATTATTAGGAAAGAATTAAAATTACACTATTAAGTTAGAGGGGAAAATACAATTCCCACATATATGGAGAATTACTAATATAATAGCCCAGATCTGCCTCTCACTAATCCCGTAACGCTCTGACATCACCAACAATAAAATTCGCGCCATAGCACTACGAGACGTTAAACAACATTATTTCATTGTTAGAACACCTAAATTTCAGTAATTTAAAAAAGTAATTTTCGTTCTAATTTCAAATTTAATAGCTCTAAAATAGTGAAAGAAAATTTGCTATCCATTCATACAAAATTTATCTCGCTATGATCAACAGTTCCTGAGAAATTTTAAATTATATTAATCCTATATTTCAAATTAATTTCCGTTTTTTAATAGAAAGTAGTAAATCACGTCAGTGGTATGTCATGCGCGTGATATACTTTGGATGCCACGATGCATCTGATTATTTATTGCAATCGTGATTATATAATTTGATAATATTTTTTGGCAACGTTTGACAAGCAAAGAAGTGCTTTGTTTTGATTAGACATCTGAAGTACAAGGAAAATTGTTAAACAACGAAAAATACTTCACACGGAATGTTGCTTACCGAGAGGTTTTTGGACTAAAGAAATATGTAAATAAAAAATATTTCCTGACATAAAACATATTTTTATTTTATTTGTTTTCAATCAATTTCAAACATTTCTCTCGCATATATATCTATTTAAGCACGTCAAATTTGAAGGGAAATCTCTCGAATGAAGAGGAAATTTTCACCCGTCATACCATGACGGGTGAAAATTGCCTCTTATCGTATAAGTGACAGTGATACTTTAGCAATGGAATAAATTATACCATATAAGTGATAGTAATATTTTAGCAATGGAAATCAAACCTGGTCCATGATTTAATTTATGTGTAATTAATTAGAAGATTAGATTAGAAAAATTAAATTATTTTGGTTTTTCTAGTTATATTAGAGCATGTTATTTTTCTAATCAAAATGATCGAAGGTTTTAAATATGAGTGCTTGTATTTCATAATTAAGTGGGTTTTTCTTTAAATCATGTTGTTTTCAAACGAATTTTAAATGGCGATATATTAGATATTAATTTTTAGTTATTTTAGGAAAATGTAATAGTTTATCAAGATTGTTTCAATCAATGAAATTTAAATCCATATTTTTATTATTATTATTTTTATTACGGAATATTCAGAACAAATTTCAGAATCACGCGAATTCATTATCAATCCTTTGAAAATATTTTATGGGATAATTTATTAAAACTCGTTTCTTTTGTACACGATTTCATACTTTTTAAACTGCGAAATGAATAAAGAAAGGATCGATAGAATGGTTTATAATAGGCTTTGACACTTCAACATATGAGCTCCGTAGAAAAGGGAATGATGCAACTCTGATATGAAGATTTAATTATTGCATTTCTTGTTTTTGCCATTCCTACTTTATCATACTTAATGTTTAGAATCAAATAAATTCTTATTTTGATACAGAAAACTCGCTGAATAATGTGGAGAATACATCAGTTATTCGTTAGATATGCCCAAAATAATTTTGCTAAGATGAAGCGAATCACTTTTCTTTTATTCAATGAATCCTAAAGTTAGTTCGATAATACTTAACGCAAATATTTGTAAACACGAATTACAGATGGAAATTTAAAATTACAGCGATAATTACTTTTGAGTTTCTATCTATAACTATAATCTTACCTCTTTAGAATTTTGGCACAGTAAAATCTCGCCAATTTTTCTTGGAAAACATCAGCCTATGATCAAAGAATGTCAGATAACATGGGAATCGGGGAAAGAAACCATAACTTTTTCTGGCAGGGGTATCCAGGAGAGCAGGGAAGGGATATCCAGGACGATTGAAATGTACACACATCTGTGTTGCCTCTGACTCCTGGTGGGCACTAACCTGTTTATTGGCATTTAGCACTTCAAATTCACTACTTGTTCCTTGAAATTCGTTTCTGATGTGATCACTTCTTGAGTATAGGATGGCGCGGCATTACACATTGGCGAGAAAACAAAGATACAAATAATTTTGGAAATCAATGAAGAACTAAAGCAAGTTGCTACTGCTAAAAAATATGGGATTTTTCAGTCGACGATAGCTACTTTTTTACTTTCTCGTATACGAAGTATACAGAGAGAAAGTATTGTAATCGTCAAAAAATTCGAACTCGAGATTTTGACGAATCTCCTCGTTTTAGACCTCACTCAGTCAGAAAAACACAATTTTGAATCATGTTTGTCCATATGTTTGTCTGTGTGTCTGTCTGTGTGTCTGTCTGTGAACACGATAACTCGAAAACTATTAGAGATACGGGGATGAAATTTGGTATGTGGTCTTCAAACATAATTTGTAGGTTTCTATCAAATTTTGGACAAAATCCGTCAACGCGAAATCTGTCTGTATGTATGTCCGCGGTCATGTGAACACTATAACTCAAAAACTTGAATAGCTAGGTGGATAAAATTTGGTACGCAGTTTTATCGTCATGAATGTAGGTCCGTAAAAAATTTTGGATCAAATCCGTCAATGGATTGACTGTCTGTCGGTCTGTATAATCGCATACTTGTAAAAATTATATCTCCTAAATCTTTTGGCTTAGACAAATGAAAATTGGTATGACGTTTGATAACATTAATTATAGATCTGTGCTCAAATTTCGTTTCAATCCGTTGGAAAAAAGATGTTCAAATTGCATATTCGGTTCAAAATGCACATTGCAACTGTGTGTTGGCGAGCGTTTCGCTTATTCTACTCAAGTTAGTATAGTTGGCTTTGACCTTGGAGGTCTACGAAGGAAATTGTAGCTTCGGAAATTATGGCATCCCCCTGAACTTCGTTCTGACATTCTCCTGATGGAAGGTATGGTGGAATCTTGCGATTCAAGTTGCGAAGATTTCGTTCTCAAAAACTTTAAATAAAGTTGTGGTACCTCAGCGCGCGTAAAAATTGAGAACTTACGCAATTTTTTTAATTGTTATCATTTTCCTTTTACACCTAATCATAAAAATGGGCGCAGGTCATTTTAAAATTATAATGACTCTGAGTTTAGGAAGCAAACGGGACAAATAGTATACGGCACGTATGGAAACCCTAGTTAGAGTGAAAATGACACCTTTTTGGGAAGTATACGAGAAAGTTTAGGGGCGACCACTCCCGCTGGTTTAGCAACATTTATTGAAAAGACCCTGTTACCTTTCAACCAACCGTAGCGTTAATGTTCTATCAGTTCCCTCTTTAGCAATGAGGTTGCTATTTTGCGGTTTTGTGACCTCTGAACCCAAGAAATGGCTGTATATCGCAATTTTGTTTGCTTTTTTTTTTCTTTAAAAAGTAGCTCACTAATTTTTAGGAGGAATTATTAAATTCAATTTTACGATTTTGAATGAATTATGAGAAACTGATTTTTTTTCCTTTTCTAAAGTTAGAACGTACAAACTTGATCAATTTTATCGCGATTATTATAAACGTTCTTCGGCGTTCTTGATTTTCAATTAAATCTATTTAAAACCTAAGCGTAACTGAAGAAATCTCCATCTGCTATAAATTTTAAAGCAAGATTTTGATTCATACACTCCAAAATATTCTGTATTCTTACAAAGCTGTGAAGTTGTTTCCCTGACATGCAAATCTTGGCGACAAATGTGGTGACAAATTTGGCGACCATTTTGAGACAAACTTTGCGACTTTGGCGACAAAAGGAATCTTCTAGAAAAATCCTGAACTGTGTACTTAACTCTACTGGAAGCCAGTAACTTCATGAACCTTCAGAGATTACATCACTTCCTATGTATTGACGTCACTTCCTGTTGAAAAGGTATAAAAACATGGTCTCAAACCAAGAGAGGCAGTTGAAGTTTGGACAGCAGCGAAGATAGCGAACTGAAAAACATTTGACAGCTATTAAAAGTGCTGTATCTGGGATTTATAGGCGATCCTTGTTGTGAATTTATACAATTGCTGTTTTGCTACCTGAACTACGTTTGTTTTCCTAGAATTTCGAGAAATAAAGAGCTGTTTGTCATCCTACTTATTAGACTGCATTTACATACACCCACTGGAACAATTTTTCTAACAATATTGATTTCGTCACAATCAACAACAATTACTGGACTTATCAGTGTCTAGTGTTCCACTCAAAAGACATTTTTCTACGGTAGAAAAACAGCCGCTACATTGTAAAACATTAATGCCTGCCATTTCGGTTTCAATTATTTCGTTCTTCACAAGCATGCATGTTCTTCATAAAGATTAGTTCAATAAAAATTGCGTTTTTTTGAATTATTATTTATCTTTAACCGCTTTCATTTTTCTTTGGCAAACATTTTACAATGAAGTTTGGAGATAATTTTAATATTGAAAGTAAACAATTACAAATTAAAAACGAAACTTTGAGACTCGCATAAATGTGTGCAAAAATTATTACCACTATTTTAAATGAAAATTTTTCTATATAAAATTTTTAATTGGAACCACTAAAATTGTTTTTTGATCACAAAGATTCATTTTCTTTAAAATATAGTCCGGAATTTTATATCTGGGCTGGTAAATTAAATTAGAGTTGCAGATGTTATCTTTTGAATCGAAGGAATTTCCAGTACTCGAAAGATAGATACTGGAAGCTGAAAGTTTTCTAATATATATATATATTGAATTGTTATATTTTATTCGAACGATATTTTATGCCTACAGAAAGAAACGGAATTTTACCGATAAACCACAGAGAACATGGAATTTCAACATGCAAAAGCCTCGAATTCCCGAAAGAAATCGTAAAAATTATCTTTTTCGACTATGATGTGTTGTGTTATAGATGGATCAAAGCCTATCGAATGATTGCAGACAAGCTTAATGTGAATTTCAAAACTTCTTTAAATCCTGTTTTAAATCAGCGAATATGTTCTTGCAACAGATTTGTAAAATGTCCTCTCAATTGCTATAAGATAAATAACATTGTTTTGTTTGGCAACCCCTGTGACACTTGAAAACTGTCATTTTCTGGAATAATTCTGGTTTCTCATTAAAAAAAATTTGTAATCTTACTTTTCAATAGATTATTTAGGAAATTTTTTAATTCATATTCGTAGTAAATAATAATATGTTTTATTGAATATTATAAATTATTTATATCGATTGTAGAGATAAGCATCTTGGATAATTTAAGGCTGATAAGACTCAAATGATAATTTGATTTATGAAACGATTCGAACTAAGAAAAACGGAGAATCAAAATAAGTATAGATGCTTCAGCGTGAAATAAGAACAGCAAATAAGAATTCTGTTTTGCAAAGCATCCATTCTTCTGAATGTGGACAAAATATTAACGCACTTCACTTTTTCTAAATGCACATAGATGCTGGCGATGGTGAGAATGGGCACAAAGAAGAAGTATAGTGAGTTTTCCTCTGGAGCTTAATAAACGATTGCAGCGTCCTCGTGTTTTGCTCCTGGAACTAACCACAGAGCCTGAAACTAATCGTAAAGAAGGCACGTGGATTGGCGAAACCATTCGAAAATATCCGACATTTTGAGGATATTTGCAAAGGCGATGGACATGCCTGCAAAGAGGTCGGTATGTCCTCTAACTCAGCAGTCATAAGTTGCTGCATGTCCTCCGTTTGCAGTTGGAACTTTAAACAGCTAATGCTGAAATCCAACTGCAGTGCTGGCGAACAGCATCCTCTAGCAGCCAGTTGGTCTAGATTTTGGTTTCTTCTTCTGTTTCTTACTTCCTGTAACAATTTGTGTATTAGTCCCTTTGTATTAACTTTAAGACAACATTTTCTTTGTAATTGCGTGTCAAGAAGCATTAAGAAGCAATCGCTTAAAAAAAAACTCCGTGTCTACTGAAACAGAGCAAGTCAAATATTTGAATGAGTTGTTACTGTCTTTGATCCACTTCACCAAATAGCTCTATAAACTGCTAATAAAAGCTTTCATCTAATTTACCACAAGAAATTTAGATTTCTTTCGGAGTAAAATATAGCAAACACTAAATGTCATTAGATGCTGAACTCAAATGAGGGTATTTCCTAAATACTTCAGTTGCTCTTTCTCTCTTACAGTTGAAATTTTTGGATACTTGCTACAAAAACAATAAACTTAGAAATAAATTACAGATAACTAAGTGTCATTATAAAGTATGGAGGAAATTTAATTTGGGCAGAAAATTGAATCCCATGCTTTGCACTTCTATTTTGATAATTTGAAGATTCACAATAAATGTGATATCCATGATTCTGTGGTAACCATCAAAATCAAATCGGTCTCTGGAAGTAGCAACAATCAGCCAAAATCAGGAATAATCGAAAATAATTATTTTCTCAAAATCTGTATTTCCTTGGCGTAGTTCACATGTCTGAATATAACTGAGAATAGTTATTTAAGAAATACTATTTAAAATTCTCAAAATATTATTACTACTACATTTTAATGTGCTATAGATAAATTGCCGAATTAAACCAATTATAATTAAAAGTGCATCATCTCTTTTCATTCAACGTCCGCTTGTGAAGCTTTTTAGTGCGAAACCTACATGAAAGCGAAAAAATTCTTTATTTGTCGCAAAGTCACCCATTTTTGGAAATGATATCTGGCTTACAGTTAAGATAAATAATGTTTTAATATTTTATACATAATTTCTTTCGCATGTGACACTGATTGTCAAAATGTGTGGATACATTGAACAATCATTCAGAAAACGTCAAAAACGTTCACGTAACCAAATTGGTAAAATTCGCACCACTTACCTTATTTCACACCATTTTCAGAAACATGATTATTTAAATAACTTTGTTTCAAAGATGGCCAAAACCAAAATTGAAACTTATATCATGAGGCCAAAAATCAACCATCCAGCTAATATATTAACAACCATTGTCGTTTTGAATTGATTTTCAGCTATTATTTATCACTATGCGCAAGGCGTTGCCCGTGGAATCAGGACTTCAACAAAATGGGGGGGGGGATGCCCACAATGACACGAAAAAGTTTTGAAAACAAAATCAAAAGATACACATTATTGATTTTCCCTCTTATTTTTTTTTCACCATAATGACATTTGAACAGTTGGAAAACAGTACAGAGTACGCTAATCCAAAACAATATTAAAAAATTGCAACGTGAAAATCATTATTAGACAACAACAAAAATATGCGAGACAAAGGAACTTGTTAAGACACTGCCAATAGCACTACGTGGAACCAGGACTTCAATAAAATGAAAACAGCCCACATGCAATTACATATATGAAAGTTTTGGAAAAGAAATAAAAACAGAAAAATATATATTATTGAGTTTGCCCGTTTCTTTTTCCTCTCGACAATGATATTTGAATTGTAGGAAAACAGTACCCAGTACTGTTAATCCGAAACAATGTTAAAAAATTACAATGTGAAATTCATTACACCGCAAGCGAAGTAAGAGAGGCAAAGAAATAAGTTAAGTTCACGCTTGAAAATACTAATAGAAGTTATTGAGTAAATAAATCATCTCCGCGCACAGCGTAAATGTTTATGATGTCACCTGCTGCGAGGAAGGTGCCGTCTAATCGGATTGCAGAAATGCATGTTGGGAGCTGAAAGCAACCTTGGTTGAAAGCCCGATTCGGATCTGCGAGAGAAAATGTTTGAACTGACCAATAAAAAAATTCTTAGAAAATTGGAGAAAAAGGTATTTTAACCGTTCTTGCTTTAAGTCACGGAGAAATGTTACATTTATTACTTCAAGACATTTCAAATTAATAACGAAATTAGAACGTCAGATGCAGGGAATTGAAATTCGAAATCAATTTTTATAGGCTTAACCGACTGTTTTTTAAAAATTTCTCAAAATTCAGTAAATTACGTTAGACGTTCGAAACAAACTTCATTAGAACGGAAATCGTTTGCTCTTTTTGATAGTGTATCTATATCTTTCATACAATTATCCGAAACCATGCTATTGAGAAATTAGTGCTAAAAATCCCCCAAAACAACACAAAATAATTAATAAAAAAATTTCTAGATAAAATTTTAAAATTCGTTCTTCGAGGACCATTGAGTCACCATTTCGACAACCTGTGTGCCACATTTCAAGAATGTAAGTGCGATAGAATCGTCTGGAAATCGAACACACACACAAACATTACCTTTTATAAGTATAGGTTACTATAAGTTTGAAGGAGTCACTTTAAAACTTTCAGGACAGACCAACAAGATGTCACCAGTAAATTTTGGAACACTGGCGATCAAACAGTAGGACTGGGCGATGTTGAAAATCTTACATCGCGATATATAACCAGCTTTATATCGCGATTTAACGATATATCGATATTAGAAAATTAGACTTTGATAATTTTTTAAGCTTGTTTTTAGATGTAATTACATATATCATTATAATATGCTTAAAATAAAAACATTTTCAGAAATATTTTTTCAAAAGTATTTTATTTTGATGGAAATTAATATTCTTAAAAAAAAATAGCCATGAAGTGTTTTTAAGAAACAACAAATATAAACAAGTCAAACATTTAAATTTCATTCTAAGTCTTTCATCCGTGCAATTAAAATTTCAGTACTTAAAAATTGGCAAGATTTTGGCGTTTTTCGCAATATTTTCAGTAACACTATCTAACAAAATGATTTTCATTTATAATTTAAAAAATGTCTTTTAATAATACCAATGAAGCTACAAATTACTGAAAACATTACCGCGCAAATTACTAAACTCTAAATAATCCAAAGAAGTTTTTTTTTGAAAGCCTGGCTCTTCGTGCTAACACAAAACTGAACGAAGCACAG
>BGPR01002780.1:101967-161587 GCA_013235015.1 Araneus ventricosus | reverse complement strand
GATTGTAGGTAAATAAAATATTTATCAAATTTTAAATAAAAAAAATTAAGATTAAATAAAATTGATGTTTTATTATCTGTATATTTCAAAAAAATGTAAATACCTTTATCTATATTTGTAATATTTTAAATACCTTAATTCCAATAATAAGAAATGAGAAGCCCTCATCATTTTGAGATTGCTTGAAGGAAATAATAGAGTCATCATTGCAGAACATGACAATGACAAACACAGAAGAAAATTGAATGTATAAATTAAAATTAGTAGAAGTAAATTCCTATTTTGTTGAAGAGCTTCTAATAGATAGGGTGGAGTGTCCACTTAATTGGTGAGTGAAAAAAATGCAGAAAAATTTCCAAGCTTTGCAAATTTAGCAAGAAAATACCTTTCAGCACCTGCAAGCATTATATAGTGACATATTTATTTTATGAAGCCGGCAATATATATAAAATTATATGGAACAGACTTCTATAAATGATATGCAACATTATTAAATACACTAATATACTATGTAACTTAAAATTACATAAATGTTAGATTTTTTTAATAATGTACCGTAATGTAATTCTGCAATATTCTTTATTAAATATATTTAAAACAACATGTTTTAAAAACATTTTATACTGAATTTATTCTGCCAAATATCTGTTTAGCGTTTAACCAGAATGAAAATTTGGAAAAGTTCCGAATAGGTGCAATACTGAATATTTGTTACATCCCTAATGGGCATTATATGTGTATGAAACCAAACAGAATTGACCTTCACCTGAAAATGCTGAAAAATTATTGTTCTTGCAACATAATTTCAGGCTTTTTTAGTGATAAATTATATGTAACTTTATTAGATACACCTATGCATTATGCAATGTAAAATTGGGTAAATGTTAGGAGATTTTGATAATAAATGTACTGAAATGTAATTCTGCAATATTCTTTGTTAAAAGCGTATTTAAAAGCACATTTAAAAAAATATATTATCCTGAATATATTTGGCCCAATACTGAATAGTTGCCGAATATTCGTTGCATCCCTATAAATTATCAGCATTTTCAGGAAAAAGTATTATCTATTTTGTTTCTTATATATTACCAAGATTCAGAAAATAAATTATTGGGTGAGTGGAAAAAGGATAACATTCCAGTGTAATCTTACCCTTTTTTCCAATCACCCATTCAAATGTTTACTATATATTGTGCTTGCAGTTAGGGATGTAACGAATATTTGGCAACTATTCGGTATTCGAATATATTCAAGATAGTAATAATTTCTAAATGTGCTTTTGAATGCACATTTAAGAAAGCATATTGCAGAATTACAATTCAGTACATTTAATTATCAAAAAATCTTCCAACATTTACTGAATTTTAAGTTGCATAGGTGTATTTGTTAAAGTCACATATAATTTATCATTGCGAAGCTTGAAATTATTATGCAAGAAAAATAATTTTTTAGCATTTTCAGGAGCAAGTTTATTTTGTTTGGTTTCATACACTTGTAATATCAACTAGGGATATAGCTAATATTAAGTATGAGGCCTATTTGGCCCTTTCCCGAATATTCTGCCTGGTCAAATGCTTATTCAGCAGAATAAATTCAGGATAAAATGTTTTTAAAAAATGTTGTTTTAAATATATTTAATAAAGAATATTGCAGTTGCATTCTGGTACATTTATTATTAAAAAAAAGTCTGGCATTTATCCAATTTTAAGTTGCATAGTACGTATATAAGTGTATTTAATAATGTTGCATATCATTTATGAAAGTCTGTTCCATATGGTTTCACATATATATTACCAGCTTTAGAAAATTAAATGGTCACTATATATTGTTTGCAGGAGCTGAAAGATATTTTCTTGCTAAATATGTGAACCTTGGAAATTTTTTCCCCCTCCAATTAAGTGGAAACTCCATCCTGTCTATTAGAAGTTCTTTATCAAACTAGGAGTTTACTTCTAGCAATTTTAATTTTCTTTTTGTCATGTTCTGCAATGATGGCTTTTTATTTTTGTGAAGCAATCCCAAAATGAACAAGGTTTCTCATTTTATATGATCGGAATTAAATAGTTTAAAATATTACAAAAATTCATCAAGATGTTCAAATAATAAATAATCAGTTTTATTAATCTTTAAATTTTTTACTTTAAATTTGAGAAATATTTTATTTATAATCAATTTTGATTATGAAATTTTTTTTTAAAAGTGGATATTCGGCCAAATCACTATTCATTATTTCCTTAATTAAAATGCTGTCTTTTTTGTAATTTATAAAATTATTAACAATTATTATTATACGCAAGAGATAGATTCAATTTAACTTATTTGTTCATATTATGGAAGTAACTTAACTATCTGAAGGAGTAATAAGTATTTTGGATAATATTACAAATTACTTCATTAAGTTGCTCTTAGGTATCTCTATAGAAATAATTTCAGTTATTAAGATTATTTTTCCTGAGGGTGCTGTAACTCTATTCTTTGTTTAACTTATAAATCTAAATTCTTAAAACTTGTTCTTAGGATTTTATAGCATTTTATTTACCTTGCCAATTTAAATTAATGTAAAATAATCAATTTACTTCCAATTACGAGTGTTTAATATTGGATTTTTTGGGACTTTTTAAAGTCAGCAAATCTATCCCTTAAATGAGTTTTGCTACAAATTTTAGGGATTGCAGGATTTTTAAACTTGTATGACTGTACCCAGTTCATATTTTAAACAGGGAAAATCGCTTTAGCACATCTAACTTTATTCTTAATACTTTTCATCATATAACTTCTTAAATTGTCCTTAAACTAATTTATAATACTTGTAATAATCTGAAAGTATGCTAACATATTTAAGTTTTCAACCTTTGCCCAAAAGTTAATTTTTTTATGTAAATTATTTGCAAGTGAATGGAAAATTGGACTTCTGTGCATAAAAGACCACATAAAATATGCAATTTAAGGTACTGACAATGTATTATGCAATAAATGCATGTTAGAATTTGGATGTGTAGTGTTTAAAGTGAATGTGGTTTCTGAATGTTATCAGTATTTATTAGTTATGGCACAAAGGCCAGAGGCAGTTTTTTGGACAGGCAACTAGAGGCACTCGCCTTGCGCACCAATACCCTGGGGGGCCTCAAAATCTACTCATATATTGTAGTGCTAGACCAAGCGAATTTGCGACATTGAGTAGGAAGGGGAGTGTCTAAAATCAAATTTGCACCTGTGGCCTCATATTGCCAAAATCCGCCACTGACAAAGGCACTTCAGTGAAGAGTAAAAGTGGAGGTTGATCGACAGACTTGTGAGGGAGGGCAAATACACATGATCTGAATATATGTCGAAATGCCATATCAAGAACCATTTTTTTAAATAGTAAATCAGTTAGTAGCAGTCTGTTCAAGAGCAACAACTGTATCTGAAGACTATTTTCTGTTGATTCAAAGAAACCATGATTAGAAAATAAGAAGATTGGCTTTAGACCCCAAGGTTGCATTAGAAACATATTTCAACCATTTTATTGCTGCGTGAAGGCTTCATAAAGTTGAATATTAAGCAAATATATATATATATAGTTATCTGTGCCCCACCAACTACACTTTTTTAAAGAGGCCTGTTTAAGGTTCATTGCTGTATAGCCAAGGGCTATTTTTTGTTTACTGGTGAGACCATATATAGCCTAAACTGTGGTTCTAGACTCGTTTTGATCTGGAAGGATCAAAGAATATAGGTCTTTCCTTTTCTTGTTCATGAAAAATCTAGCTTCCTTGGAAATAGTTTCATGATTTGGGGTGGAATCATCAAAAATGGCTACAATGAGTTGTATGACTGATGTAACCTAAGTAACCCCTTTGTTAAGATCTTTACCTCTTAACCAATAAGAGAGGTGGTCAAGGTTTTTTGGAATACTTTAAAAAGAGAAGATATCACTCAAATGGGCGGGCCAGCTTATTCACTGGATTTAAATTAATTTGAGCATGTGTGGGATGTCTTAAGCTGCCAAACTGCAGTGTCCCAAATTTCTCACTGTACTCTGCTGGAGATGTACTTTTATATGCGCAGCATTCAGTTCCATTAGACTGGATCAAAAGTTTGGTATATTTGATGACATCAATATGTGAGGTTTGTGTTTCTGTCAAAAATGACCATATACCAAATTGAAAAAAAATATTTGTTGGAGAACAGATGAGATCACATTCTTTCATCATTTCATTTCAGTCAATTGGCAAACATGACAATTTAATAATGCTGTTGTACAAATTAATGTCAATCATTTTTCAATCAGTAGTTATTTTTCAGTAAGTAAGAGTTAAGTTTTATTTTTGTCAGTATCCTTTAATTTTGACGAGTGTCATACTTCATGATACATCTTTGAATATTTACTTTCTCAAACTTCCCCAAATTTCTTTTTGGTGCTTGAATGTATTTGTAATTACTTTTTAATATACTTTTAATGTTAAACAAACTTATGTGTGTAAAAAAAAACTCCTAATTAATTGGAACTTTATTGAGATTTCAATAAGGTCCTATATAGACCCTTTAAAAATTGTTTTTTAGAAATAATTAGCATTTATGAGTTAAGAATGTAAATTTTAGAGACTTATTTCTGCTTTTATTTATATTTCAGCAAAATGTATTTTCCAAAACTGCAGACCAGTTGGTTGATAAAGGATTTGATAATGAAGCTGGAAAAACATGGATATACCCCACAAATTACCCTGTTCGGGATTATCAGTTTGCAATAGTGAAAGAATCACTATTTAAAAATACCTTAGTTATTTTACCCACAGGATTGGGAAAGACTTTTATTGCTGCTGTTGTTATGTACAATATTTATAGATGGTATCCAAGTGGAAAAATTATTTTTATGGCCCCTACAAGGCCACTTGTTGCACAACAAATTGATGCATGCTATAAAGTGACTGGAATTTCCCATGCAGATACTACACAAATGACAGGTAATTTAATACAATATTCTGATAATCTTAAGTATTACTTTAATTTTGTTGTTTCTAATCCTTGTGAAGTATGAAAATAAAATTTACTTCCTCTCTCTGAAAATATTGTATGTATTTTGAAATAATTTTTGTCAGAATTTAAGATATACATTTACAAGTAACTGCATTATTCATTAAGTAGTATAAGTTTACTGATGAGAAACATATACATAATTTATATAATATAAAGTAATTTAATTTGAAAGGAATTTGGTCTTGAGGGCTTCTTCTGGTGATCATCCCTCATAGTGAAGTTTTTCCTTATTGATGTGAGGAGGCTTATTGAAATTTCAGTTAATTGCTTCAATTAAATATTCCTTCTTTGCAATTTAACACTGCTTTCATCAAAATCGCCCATTTCTAAATACAGTAGCTGTATCAAAATACAACAGATATATAAAAAATTTAAAAAAATTTTTTTATTGAAAATGTCTTGATTTAATCAAATACAAATGTTTGCTTAATACTGTCATATGTTATTTAAAGGTACAAATAATATGCCAGATACAAATAACTCTACCTGATTTTAAAATTAATTATATTGTCCATTAATCTTTAAAATGCTTTTTTTTAATCCCATATTTTTGAACAGAAGGAGTACAAAGAGTATTCTGAATGCTCCATTCTCCCCATCCCCATCTCTCATGAGTATTTCTAACATATATTTGCTATGCATAATATCTGTGAAACTTTTATTATATTCCCGTAACACTATTGAATAAGATGAGTAAAGGTTATTCTGTAATATTTATTTTAAAAAATATTCAAACTTTTTAGTTAAATGTTTATATCTCTTTTTTATGTAAAATAGTCATAGTATACTTACACAAGTTGACATATAGTACAGTGTCCTAATATTTTGCTTTTTGTAGGATTTATTTCATTGGCTTGTAGGATTCCATTGTCCTTCATTTCTTAAAATACATTTTTATACACTTTTCACTTAGAACATTGTATTGATAATTATTTATAATAATTTATCTTTTTTAGAAAATTTGTTCTTGATTTCTGTATATCAGTTTTTCCAAATAAATAAATAAATAAAATAAAAAAATAATTGTTCAATAAGTTAGTGCTCATTAAACTTTTATTACACTTGACCCTTTTTCAGTTCAAAACATATTTTACAATGCTGTTTTGATAACCTCAAGTATATATTTTAACAGAAAAACAAGAGACACATTATTTAATAACAAATGAAAAAAATGTTTTTGTACAGTTTAATAATTTTATATTGAATGTCTTAACTATGATAGCTTTCCTTAAATATTTTTAATTATTAATCCTAAATAGCCCAAAAGGTTACATCACAATTTTTGTGTTACCGTTTAAATTCTGGACGCTTAATTTGCATAGCACTGGAATAAGTAATCAGCGAGAGAATTATTAAAGAATTTTATCAGCTGATTAGTTGTCAAATTATGTGTTTATTTTTTTTAGTAGCAAAGTGCTATAAAACTTACAAAAATTTCTGGACGTGAGAAATGACTGTATTCTGCTGTTCAATTACTTTTCTTAAATTGTTGTTCTCATTTTATTTTCGGAATATCTCTTTTATTAACCAATTGTTTTTTATTTACTGAGAACTACTGTGGTTGTAATATCTGTAATTTATTATACTGCCTGTTTTTGCTTTATATTAATGCAATTTTTCCCTCAGGAACTAATCAACCTGAAGAACGGAAAAGAATGTGGATGAAGAAAAGAGTGTTTTTTCTAACACCACAAGTTTTAGTGAATGATTTGGCCAGGAATATTTGTCCTGCTGAAAGTATCAAATGTCTAGTTGTTGATGAAGCTCATAAGGCATTAGGAAATTATGCTTATTGCCAAGTAATTTTTGATTAGTGTTTCTTATCTACATGCAATTAAAAATAATTTATGCCACTGTTTAATTGATTAGGAATTTGTATTCTATAATTAATTTAGAATATATCAGAATTATTAAAATTCTATATTTTTTATTAATCTGCCACTATTTTTTATTAGTTATTTTTATTATAAATTATTTGTCTTTCAATCTTCCTAGTAGTTTTATATTAGCTTTTTAATTTTCTAATTCTTACATAAAGCAATTCAAATTTTTAGCCTTTTTGATTTTTGTTAATTTATAGTAATTGTATTTATTGATTTTTTACAATATTTCATTCAAACCACTTGTTAAATTTTGGGGATTCTACTTACTTTACACTATGTTTATTCAAGGATTTTTAGGACAAGGTATAAAAATTCACTTTAATTTTGCCTTTGGTTTACATATATAGTGCTACTTTTTTTGGAACAGCTTTGATATACGACATCACTGGCGATATTTTGTAATTTTGGCAACTTTTTTTATTGCGTAAACAGACATGGCGACTGTTTTGTTTCATATTGTTCTCTTGCGAACGCGTTCCGGGCAAATTTTTTAAACTTAAAAAAATATCAGCGACTTCGCTTTCAACAAAGCGGGAACCTCTTAGCTTCACTTTTTTATCGAATGTTAGGAATCTAGCTTATTTTTTTAGTTCTGAACTGGAAAATGGTGTCTTTCGGTGCCAAACATAAAAAGTCGCCGAAATCACCGTATATCAAAGCTTACCCTTTTTTTTGCATGAACTTAGTGTTAAAAAGTGCTTGTGGTTGATAATTTCTTTTCATTTAAAAATCAGTCACCATTGTAATAGAGTATAAGAAATGTTTTTATATAAAAGAATTTGTTATATTTAGGTGAAACTGTTTGATCGGTCATGGAAAAGAGCAAATTATTGAAAATAAACAAGACTTGTTATTTGACTAAAAAAAATCCTCTTTATAACTGTTTTAGCTTAAAAATTGTAAAGGCTAATTAGAACAAAATCATGTAGGTTATATGTATCTCTTTTTTAAAAAAATGGGGATACATTTTTACAATTAATGGGGGTCCTTTTTTTCTATCATTCACAATTAACTTTGAAGTTTTCACAAGAATTTGGTGTTGTACTCGTGATTAGTTTTAATACTTTTATCATTGTATTTTCCTATGTTAGCTTTCATGTAGTTTACTTTCGATTTTCCAGGTAATAAAAGAACTTCAGGCCTATACAACACATTTTCGTATATTAGCATTAACAGCCACACCTGGAAGTGATACTCAGGTAAACTTTTTGCTCAATTTTGAATATCTACATACTGTCCACATTAACCTCTTTTGAATTATCTATGCCTTTGAAGTTTTCACATGTAAGAAAATTCAGGAGATAATTAATCTTAGTTGTGGAAAGCATTATTGAATTGCAGATGCAGGATGTATCGTGCTAGTAAGCACCATTTGGTGTTAAAAAATGCATTCATGTTTTAGCCAAATTATAATATTACATAAAAGAATGCACCTTAAACCATTTTTGTACATAATGTCTATCATTGTTACAGTAGTTTTTACTTTATTTAAAAGTTTTTCATTCCTTACTTAAACAGAAGTCATGCCATTAAGAACAATCTCTGTTACACAAAAAGTGAAGTTTATATTAAATTTTTAACTTTCTGTAATTATTTTTAACGATACCTCATTTTTAATTATTTCTACTTCCATCATAATAAGCGCACTTTCACATCGAGTCACGAGATGACTTCCGGGAAAATTCCCTTTTCTCAGCAGCATCTGAGAATAAAAAATTATGTCTGCTTCTGGGACATGAAAGGAATTTGTTGGTTGATTTCTTATCCAGAAAATTTCATAAAACTTTGCTACACAATCCTAAACAAGGCAAGAGGCATACTTAATCCTCATGTTTTGATGCTCCATTATAGTGCTCATTTGCATATTGCTGGTGAAACGTTGAGGCTGATTGATCATTTGAACCACCTGTCGTATAGTTCTAACGTGGCACTGATTGACAACCACTTATTTACTTATCTCAAGTGGTCCTTTAATAATCAACATTACAGCAACCTTGACATTGTAAAATTGCTGTGCAATAATGGCTATCAACACTTGCATACATATTTTTAAAAAATGGAATTAAAAAACTAATTAAGAGTTATGAAAAATGTGTTACTAATGGTAGAAACAGTATAAAAATTAAAAGGTCTGATAAGTTTAAAATGAAAATTTTAATATAATAATAAAATTATTCTGTTACAACATGTATGTATTTTTAAATATCAAAGCAGTGCTTAATTTCTGGACATGTTTCATACTTAAAATAAATTGTCATAATTGTGTTTTTCAATTTTTAAAGCATACTAGTGTGCAAGAAGCTTTTGTTTTATTTTGAAAATATCTTAATGTTTTTTTCTGAATTCCTGGTATACTAGGCTGTGAAGCTACTATTGTCAAATCTTTTGATTTCTCATGTTGAAATGCGCACTGAAGATAGTGATGATGTGAAACCTTACACACACATTAGAGATATTGAAAAAATTGTTGTACCACTTGGTGACAGACTTCTATCAATCAAGAGCAAATTTCTTGATGTAAGTTGCATTTTAATATTCTTATTACTAGAATATTTTATTTCTTTTTATTACATTTTTTACTCTTGTTTTCTTTCGACAGCTGTATCAATTACATTCAAACATGTTTAAGTTTAATGATGATTGGTATTTAGCTTTATTATTAATTTAAAAGATACTTATTTTATATGTGTAAATGCCATTCAAGCATTTCTTTTAACATTATTTTCACTGATCTTATATCTTCAAGTATTTGTGATAATTACTTACAATATGGTAACAATTTGCACTACTCGTACTTTAATGTAATTTTGATAGTAGCTGAGCTACAATATTTTCATTATTTATGTATTTTTTCCTCATAAAAGTTTGCCAGCTATTAACTGTTGTGTGACCTTTAATATTGTATATAGAATTAAAGTCAAATTTTAGTCAAATAACCAAATTTGCCTTGTGCACTTCACTGAGTTTTAAAAAATAGCAAATTCAACTTTTTCCCCTCCAGAATTTTTGCAACTCACTGTTTTCCACTTCTTTAATGTTAATTTTATGTTTTAATTCTATACTTTAATCTCTGAAATCTCAATACCTGTATCGGGAAAAAAAAATGAAAAGTAATGTATTTGAGAAGTTCATTCAGTGAAATTTCCAAATGCAGCTTTTATTGACACAAATTTTTAGAGAACTAATTTAGTTGTTTATATTAGCTTTGATAATTTTTTCAGACCTGCGACTGATTTAATTAATTTTTTTAGATCATCAATGTTTATTTGAAGCGTCTGACTCAGAGGCGAGCAATGACAGCAAAAAATCCAAGTTCTTTATCAAAATTCCAAATTTTGAGAATGCGAGATGATTTCAGTCAGCATCCACCAAGTAATATTGACAAATTTGCATATGGACTTATAATGGCTGATTTTTCTTTGTGTATCAGCTTATACCATGCATATGAATTGCTTTTATTGCATGGTGCAAGATCATTTTACAACTTTCTAACAGGTATGTCATATTTTGTAGGTTAATGATTTTCTTCCTTCCTAAAAACTTTTAAACCTTTATTTTCTAATGTACTATACACTAGAAAATCATAACAATCTCTGTTTTTAATATGGTATACAGTGGAACTTTGCTTAATGAGCACCTGTCATAACGATAATGAGCAAAATAAATTGTAAAAAAAATGTCTTGCTTAACAAGCAATGTTTTGAATAACGAGTGACAATCTTACTCTCAGAGAGTTTTGGAAATATCACTTCCACATCATTGCCTGCCTCAAGCTGATCAAAAATGCTTGCGATAAGAGTTACTAAGAGAACCCTCACCACTTGGAAGAAACTTTGACCGGAGAGCATTATCGGATATGACTTTGAGGGGTTTGAGACAGTACGTGTGGAGCCTGTGGTCAATGAGATTGTCTTTGGCCAAGATCATGGGACTGGAGGTGGATAAGAATGATATCGATGAGCTTGTGGAAGAACACAGCCAAGATCTGGCCACTGAGCTTACGGGGTTGCATTGTGTTTCACAGTTAGAAGTTGTGGAGGAGAGTTTGTCAGAGAAACAGGAGGTAACAGCAAAGCAACAATCTTCTGGTACAATAAGAGAAATGCTGAAAGCATGGGAAACTGTTTCATCATACATTGAGAAGCATCACCCTAATAAGGCAGTGGCTATGTGTGCTATAAATTTATTTAATGATAATGCTGTGCCTTATTTTTGCACACTTTGAAGCATTGGCAAAATAAATGCTTCTAGACAGCTCTCTAGTAAAAAAGAAATAAATATATATCATAAATAATTAACTAATTATTTGGATTTTTTTCTGCAAATCTATTTCTCATTCCGAGTATGTTCATGCAACGATGGAAGAAAAGATGAATATGATTCAAGTCCCTTAACAATGTTATGTATAATTTTCTTCAAATAAACGTTTTGCATAAAATTTGTTGAGTATTTTTTCAGCATTGAACACATTATCGTATTTTACATTAATTTATATGGGAAAAATAGTTTTGCTTAACGAATGTTTCACAATACAAGTAAGATTCTGGAATGAATTATGCTTGTTAAGTGAGGTTCCACTGTAACTTATAACTCTGTAGGGGAAACACTGTAGATAACTTACAGTTCTTAAATTATAACTTGAAAACCTTTGTAGGATTTAGTTTATTTGTTTTTACTTCCCCTCATGTTAGTTTAGTACTTCAAATTTCTTTGCAAAATGTAGCATTACTGTGATCATGATTTCAACAGTGTACATTTTTTTTACTTGGGAAGGCTGTATGCTGAATTGATTTAACCCTCCATTTGGTGAGGTTGATCTCTCAGATTGTTTAGGTATTTGTTGTATTCCTCCTTGAAATCATTTGGCTATGGTTTCAGGCCCTTTTAACTATCTTCATAGACCTTTGAGGAGTTGGAATTAAGAATGTTTCGGGTTCAATAACTTATTACCAGAGGCTAAAACCCCAGTTCTGATCTCTCAGAAGACTGCTATGGCTGATTTAATTAATTTTTTTAGATCATCAACGTTTATTTAAAGTGTCTAACTCAGAGGCGAGCAATGACAGCAGAAAATCCAAGGTGTGTTTTTTTAAAAATTAAAATTCCAAATATTTAGACTGCAGGAAGATTTCAGTCAGCATCCAACAAGTAGTATTGACAAATTTTCATATGGACTTATAATGGCTAATTTTTCTTTGTGTATCAGTTAATGCCATGCGTATGAAGTTGTAAGTTTTTTCCTGTTTATTTTGAAAAAAAATTTTTACATATTTTTAGTTGTATGCTATTGTAATTTTTTTAACACGAAATGGATTTAATGTGATGTGTAAATTATTGTCTAAAATCAGTGCAAATAATGTTGGTACTTTTTTTTTCTAATTTCACCATGATCTCTAAGAAGTTTAATCTTTACAATGAGAACATTTTGCAACAAATCTGAAGGATGCTTTTGCATCATTGTAAAAATAAATAAAAAATATACAAAATAAACATATTTTTAGTATTTAACATAAAAAATTACTGTTCATGACATTGTATCTAAAAAAAGAGAACACAATTTGAGAGTTTGCCATCTTGTAATACACTGTACACCAAGATTAACAATTTAGCACATTCATTTACTCATATATACAAGAGTTAACAAAGCCATTAGGGACAAGGTAGTAGTGAAAATGTGTGAAATGTCAGCATGTTTCATTGAATAGCAAGTCTAGTTTTAGCATCTTTCTAACAAAAATCTTTAGAAGGTATTCAGAAGTTCAACAAGTTTCACTACATAGTGGCTTACATTTTAAATGAAAGAGATCATCTATCAAAGCTGCATTTCATAATCTTTTTTATCTCTGGAGAAGATGATTGAAAAACCATAAACATAATTTATTCAGAAATATTTGCTCAAAAGGCTTTTATCATATATTGCAATCAACTGTTGTCGGAGAATAGCACATCATCTCATACAACATTTCTGGTGCAAAAATATATGGTCCCAATGGCTAATTTAATGGCCAATCACCAATGAATGGAGAAGCTACAACTTATTGCTAATCTGAGGGGATAATTTTTTTTTTTTTTTTTGAGTGATCAAATAATTTACATATATTTAGGACAAAAAAAGGTATTTTTTTAGAGTGCTAGTTGCATTACTTAATTCTGTTTAAAAAAAAAGTAGTTTATATGAAGTGATTCAAATTTCTGACATTTATATTGTCAAAAATGCAAATGTTTTGATGAATCAAAAATGTGTTATTATTTTAAGTTTATATTTCTGTTTTAAAATATATATCTGTTGTGTATATAGTATACTACAAGTAGGTTTCTTGTCAAATCTCTAATAGTTTTTTTTTTAGATTTTTTTTTGTGATTAAATTTAATATTCTTGCAGAATTTCGTATGGTAATATAATACAGGGTGTACATAAATTAATATCCCAACTTTGCAGGACTATTAAAAGAAAACAAAGTACAACCTTGTAGTTTATCAGGAATAAAAAACAACCGTTCATAAATTATGTTTATTGGGCTACATCAAATATCAGGCGCTTGTTCCACCGCTACCAACTGACGTTGAGGAACTTAAAACATGCATATCTGTTGCCTTTCAAAGCATCACACCAGACAGGCTGAAAAGAGTGCGGGTTGAGTTATCTTGCCACCTCGACATCATTCTTGTTTCTGGAGGGGCTCATATTGAACACTTATTAACTGTGTTGAATTTAAACTGACAACTGTTATTTTTGATTTCCAATGAACAACAATGTTGTACTTCGTTTAGCCCTGTAAAGTTGGGATATTCATTTTTATACACCCCTGTATTTAAATATCAATAGTTATTTTTTAATTCAACAAAAATTTAACTTAAAATAGGTGAAACACATACAGTTTTTTCAAGATACTTCATTTTAAAAAGTTATGGTAAATTTTATAATTTTCATTGAATGGATTATAATGGAATTCAAGAATCTGAATCAAGATTGGATATTTTTTCTTAATCAATGTTCTTTTCATTGGCGGACACTGCAATAGTGATGAAAATCATACTGAAAAAAAGCATTAATCATATTTTTTTTGTAGTATATAATTTATAAATTTGAAATCATGAGATTTGTATTGCATGGAAATATATTCAATTTTTAAGAAAGATATTTTACACGAATGATAGGAATCAAAGATTTGGAAGAATTGTTTAAAGAAAAATGTGTCTTCAATGGAATGTACTAAAATTTAAAAATATATATATATTTTAGGTAAAAATTTTAAATTTTTAAAAGACAAATCTAATTTTTATGAGTTCCGTGATTTTTAAAAATGTCTTCTTGTGTAAAATTTTTTTTTTTTTTTTTTGAAAATTTAGCCTTTATCTGTATGGAAAGATATACCTGAAGACAATTCATTTTTAGTTTCTCATCTATGAAGTATGTAGAGAGAAAGTATAGTGATCATTGAAAAGTCTTGTTTGAGACTTTGATAATTTTCCATGTTTTAGAATTTAATTAAAACATGGAAGGTATTAATTTATGAAAGCATTTTTAGAATTTTGTCTGTATGTGTGTAAGTGAACATGAGAATTCAAAACGCAACAATCTAGATGGATAAAATTTTGTGTATTGCACTAGCACCAGAATTGTAGATGTATATCGAATTTGAGACCAAATCCATCAGTAGTAAGAGGTGATTTTTCTAACATGCAAATTCAATTTTTTTCACTAAACTGTGAAATTATACAGTCAAACAGCATTAGAGTTCAATCAGACTGAAAGGATTTTCACAATTTCTCTTCAATGCTTATGCATATATTAATCCAGAAGTTCTCAACATTTTTCCCTCATGTACTCCTTGATTAATCTTTTTATTTTCGTGTACCCCCAACTGTCATATACACCCCCCCCCCCAAAAACCATTCGTCAATGCAAAGTTTTATTAATAACACTTAGGGCAGCTTAAGAATCAGATGGCTCAAATTAATAACATTTGCTGGACTTAGTTTTAATTTTACATTTTATTTCATTTTTACAATAGTATTATTTCAATGCTAAAACAAATGAAACCAGCATTGTAATAATTTCACATTAACTCATAAGGATAGCCAAAAATTTTTCTTCATAATAATAATCAACTATTCAAGTGGAAGAAAATTTCAATGCAATCCTTGATCTGTCTCGGGGAGTTAAGTTTTATAAAATTGGGTTCAAATGAGACTTATATAATGTCATGTCTGGAGCTGCGATAACCAAATATCAATCAATTGCCTAGTTTCCTTTTTTTTCCCTTCATATTTCGAGATTAAGCTTTAGGACTTGTACAACTTTTACTTTTTACACGAATTTTGGGAAACAAAATTCTGTAATTTTTAATCCCTTATGTTTTCCTGTTTCCGCCATTACCAACTTTGATTTCGCATGCCCCCAACTGGTCCTTCACCATACCTCAAATTGTATTAATCAGTAAGCAAAAATAAATGCAATACAGAAATAAACTGAAGAAATATTTTTTCAGGAATAATTAATGGTGAAAAATCCATTCCACATGCACGATCAGAATTGCAGAAAAATTGTGATTTTGATGTTCTGTTGAAGGAAATTCAAGAAAATTATATTGTTGAAAACATTGAAGAAAATCAAATTAGGGTAAGTGTCTGAAAAACAGATATTAATGGAAATATTATTTAATATATATATACTTTTATAATTGAATAGAGCTTGTCAATTTGGTTGGTTAATTTTTGTTTCTATCTCCAGGGATCTGGTTTTAATAGTAAAAAGCCTGGACATCCAAAGTTGGAAAAATTATTAGAAGTTGTACTACGGCATTTTAATTGTGTAAACAAAGGTATGATTTGTTTGTTATGTTGTTTTGTTTTTAAGAATTGACATCAAATAATAAAAGGTGTTATCTTAAAGATCAGTGACCTGATCTTAATAACAATTTTTTTAAAAAAAGATGTTATCAAAATTTTATTTCATTTATAAATATATTGTATACATATTTATTTATTTAAGATTTTCTTTACAATTTTTGTTTCAGATAAAAATACCAGAGTAATGATATTTTCACAATACAGAGATAGTGTTCAAGAAATTAAAGATATGTTGAATCATTATAAACCTATGATCAAAGTTATGAGCTTCATTGGTCAAGCTTCTAAATCTGGTACTAATGCTGGTTTTACTCAAAAGCAGCAACTTAAGGTGAGTATTTTTCTTGGTTTTGTCCATGAAATGACTTTATATTTTGCAAATAATCATAATTATGAGTAGTATAATAGCATTTTCTACTGTATGAGCAAAACTAGTTGTAAATTCTAAATTAATATTACAGGTGCAACATTTTCATTCTACAGTAAAGGTCTTTTTTCTATTTTGTAGAATTTCTTTTATTTAAAGTGCATCAAGGATTTGTAATATGGCAGAAAATAAATTAATATCTATTCTTTAAAGTTAAAATTTTATATTCTCATAAAGTGTAAGGAAAAAGATCTCTATGAATATAGGGATTAAAATTGGTACTTGTATGTCAAAATAAAGTCCAAAAATATTAATTTATACGAAGTACTGTATTTCACATAATTTTATTTTATTTTAGTGGTAAACTTTAATTATAATATAATTTCTTCTATATGATATTTTTTTTTTGTGCCATACTTGCTATAATGGAATTTCAGTAAATGTGAAATATTTCATTCAAACTTTTGAAAATAATCAATAAGCAAATTTCCCCTCAAATGAAATAAAATAATTAATTCTATTTATCCTTTTCATTTCATGTGTAGCTGCTGATTGCCCATTTATGTTTTAAAATTATAGACTGCATAATTTGCAATCCAATTTTTGAGAGTTATAGCTGGTGTAGCCAAGTAATACATGCAGCATAGATAAAATGAATCAAATGTTATATTTTTCATAATTAGAATGACAATTTTGAATTATTGTTTCACAAATTGATGCTATGGAGAATTTTATTTTATCATGTGCTCTAGATATATAACCAAATACTCAGTTCAGACATTTCCCATAATTACTTTGAGTGTAATAATATTTATAATTGGTTATACGATACATTGAAAACACCAATTTTTTAAAAAAATTTTATATTATAGTCGGGATGAATGAATTGTGAAAAAAATGTCAAACATTTATTTTTTTTTTGAATTCCTTTTATATTTGCCCCCTAATTTTCATGAAAATGTTATTTGCCAATGTTTAAATCTGATTATTGGTGTAGAAATTTGTAACTTATAAACTAATGCTACATTTAAAAAATGATTCAAAAGTAATTTGAATTAAAAGATTAGATTGTACATAATGTAATCACTATGTATTTATTGCATGTTTTGCTTTAAATTTGAAATAATTTTGAATAGCAAAAAGATAGATAAAATCAAGAATTAAGCCATGGAGATATTGATTATTCTGATTGTTAAGTATAAAATATAGATATTGCTTACTTTATTTGGCCTATTAACTATGTCAAGTGCATCTATATTATGTATTGTAACATGCATATGATGTTTCTTTTTTCAGGTGATACAGCAATTTCGTTCTGGTGGTTACAATACTTTAGTGTCCACATGTGTTGGGGAAGAAGGGCTTGACATTGGAGAAGTAGATTTGATTGTGTGTTATGATTGTCCAAAATCACCAATACGTTTAGTTCAGAGAATGGGAAGAACTGGGAGACTGCGTGGAGGAAAAATAATTATTTTGATTGCAGAGGGGAAAGAAGAACAGGTATTATATACTTTCATTTTTGTTTCATATTTCAATGTTTTTACTCTGAAATAACTTGAATTTTCTTATAACAGGAAAAGTTTTCTAACAAAAAATTCTATAAATATAGAATTTCTGGGAAATGATAACCGAAATATCATTGCCAATACAGTTATTTTAAATTATCTCAAACTTTTTCTGATTGGAATAATTGACATTTTCTTCATGGCACAATATAGCATAAGGTGATATTTATTGTGTCACTTAGTTTCAGCAATTCTAGGGAATGGATCTTTTACAATGATATGAAAAAGTTCTGTTGAAAGAAAATGGTATTTTATCTGATAGTGAATTATCAGCAGTTATTTGGAAACTGAAGTTATGAATTAAACTTTCAGAAATGAATTCATTGCTGAGAAAAAAATTATTTCAGTAGAATCTCCTTACAACGAAGTCTCCCTACAGCGAATTTCTCGCTATAACGAAATTTTTAATCGGAATGTTAAAAAACATTCAAAATATTCTCCATATAACGAAGTGTTTATCTCCCTATAACTAATTTTTTCAGACGTTTATCTTTTCGGTTTTTGTCATTTTTAAAGAAAGTTGCTAATTTCTGTGGAAACAAATCGCTCGCACGTGCAACCACTCGCATTGTTCATTCCAGCGTCTCCCTACGAAAATGCTAGCTTTTAAAGGAGACAAAGGTTTCGGAGGAAAGAAAAGCAAACAAATATTCCCAATTTTGTTACGTGCCAACATGACGGGCGAGGAAAAGTTACAGATGCTTGTTTTTGGAAAAAGTAAATCTCCAAAGTGCTTCAAAGGAATAAAATCTTTAGAAGTTAAATACGAATTCAACAAAAAATTGTGGATGACGTCTGAAATTTTTGACAGATGGTTGAAAGCAGCGGACAAGCAAATGGGACAACAACACCGTAAAATTGCTTAATTAATCAACAATTATCCAATTCATTCAAAAGATTGTGGAGAAAAGATAAAAAAATTTTAGTGTAATTTTCTTGCCTCCTTACTGCACAAAAATTTGCAGCCCCTGGATCTCGGAATAATTAAAAATTTAAAAATGCACTATAGGAAAAGAATCTTGAAAGAAATGATCAGTGCAATTGAAAAAAATGAAACAGTTAAAAAAAACATCGATCTTCGAAAAGCAATTGCAGAACTTTATAAAGTATGGAAATTTGGTGCACCTGCTAAAACAATCTGTAATCGCTTTAAATGAGAAGGCTTCAGTGATCATACAGATGATAGTGATTTCGACGATGAAGATGCGATCTTGGCCGACTTGAAAAAAAAATGGAAAACAGTAGAAGGGAATGGAAGAATAACAGATGATGCAGCTCTCTCTGACATTTAAGAAGTGGATGCAGAACTGTTAACTGCTTCATATCCTACAGATGAAGAGATTTTGAAAAGTTTAATGGACAACAATAAAGGGCAGGAAAATGACAGTTATTCCGAAAATGAAGACGTGATACAGCCAAAACTACATAGGACTGAAATGCTACAATCATTCGAAACCATTAAAAGAGGTTTCCAAATGGAAGAAAATGTGCTCGACTCTATTTTTAGCTCACTCATAAAATGTGAAAATTTAACATCACGAAATGCAAAGCAATGTGAAATAACGGAATTTTTCAAGTAAAATAAACGTAAATACATACTAGTACATATTATTCTCTAAATTGGTAAATTGTCTTCACTTTTGAACATTTTATTTATACAATAAAAATTAGTATAATTTTAAAAAAAATTATTTATTACTTCATTTTTAATTGAAAGTCATAATTAAATACTTTTGAACTTATCACACCTAATAAAAAGTTTGTAACATTTACTTAAATAACTGCAAAAATCTCTAATCTCCTTATAACGAAATTTTCTCTATAACGAATTTTTCAACTGGAACCAAGCGATTTCGTTATAAGGAGACTCCACTGTATTTTTATTCAATTTTTAAATGAAATTTACTTTTATTCAGTTGTTTTTTAACTTTTAAAATCTTAATATTCATCAGTGTAATATGAATACAATACCTTAAAATATAACTAATTTAAATGAACTTATTTACAGCTGAATCTCTCTTCCCTTTTTTTTTTTTTTGTATAAGATGCAGTTTCTAAATAAAAAAAAAAGTTTGTTTTTATTTTAATCATGAGTTTTATGATTACTTCAAAATTATGTAAAATGATTGTGCAAGCAATATTTTATAGTCTTCTATACTTATAAAAGGCAATGTTTGTGTGTGTGTCTGCGTGCGATGTCCAGACGAATCTATCGCACTTTCAAGCTTGAAATTTGGCACACAGGTAGTCTTAATGGTGACTCAATGCACCTCGAAGCCGAAATTTTAAAATTTAATCTAGAAAACTTTTTATTTAATGTTTTGTGTTGTTTTGGGTGATGTTTCACACTAATTTCTCAATAGCATGGTTTCGGATAACTGTATGACAAAAATAGATACACCATTGGAAAGAGCACGCAATTTCCGTTCTAATGAAGTTAATTTTGAATTTCTAACATAATTTATTGAATTTTGAAAATTAGTCACTTTTATGGTAATTTTTAATACAGATTTCTTTAAATTATCGCATCTGACGTTCTAACATCTCTATAATTTTCATTTTTTTTCAGCCTACAAATGGAACGTTTGTGTCGGATTTAAAACAAGTACTATTAAAATACCTTTTTTCGTTTTTTAAAAATTAATTTTTCCCTGATTGGTTCAAACAGTTTTTTCGTAGCGAGATTTAACAGTGAGAGCTTCTCCGGACCATCCCACAATGCATTGTTGCAACGTGATCTTCTTCACGGCCGGTGACGTCATTCGCAAAGAAAAATAAGCGGGAATATCAATAATGTGTATTTTTTGTTTTCAAAACTTTTTCGTGCCATTGTGGGCACTTTTTTCACCCACTTTTTTGAAGTCCTGATTCCACAGGCAACACCGTGCGCGTACTGCTAGTAGTTTATAATATTTAGTTTCATTTTTGCATAATGCTATGAATTTCATTTTCCTCGATTTTCATTATTAGAAGATATAGAATTATAACTTAAAACCTCTAAGAAATTGTGATTAAAATTGGAAAAAAAAATGTGATGCAAATTAATTACAACTGAATAAAATTGACATAACCAGTAAAGCAGATTGTTTAAGTATGAGAGAGTTTGTTTATGGTGTATATCAGATAAAGATGCAGAAATGTGATCATTATAGGTCCCTAGTTCATCATGATGCTGAAAATTAAAAGTTTACGATAGATTTTGTGTGCAAATGGTTGAAAATATAAACCTCAACCAAGTTTCATTTCTGAAAGTCTCAGAATTTTTTATTTTCCCAATTAATTGTTACATATTATATGAATATTTAGATCTTTAAGGTTAATGTGAATAGAACTAGAATCACACACATTAGTTCAGTTTCATGATATTATGCTTTTTCTATTTTATTTTTTAAATTATAAATGACTTTCAGCATCAATACACTATAGCCAAAAGGTATTGGCCTAGTATTAGTGGAAGCAAATGTTGTCAGTATTTGGATATATTAACTGGATTTTATAAATCAGTTTGCAATAGTAATAAATCAGAGAGTCTCATTACATAAGAAAGTAGATCTACAATTTCTCTTTTTTTTTTTTCTGTCTTATCATCTATCATTTATTGGTGTTAAGGAAATAAATGAATTTTCAAAAAGCAGGTAAGACACCAAGAGCAGTTGTACTTGTTGCGGATGATACATTAGATCTTCCAAGTTTTTTTAAAGAATTCATATAGATAATTTGCATATTTTCAAATAAATTTTTCATATAGATGAAGCTGTGATGTATAGAATTCATATAGATAATTTTGCCTATTTCAACTAAATTTTTTATGCAGATGAAGCTGTGTTGCTATCTTTGCTTCATAGTACAAGTATTTTTATTTTGATCAATCCATCTGAGTGAGAAATGGCATTCACTGTGCAACAAAAAATTCAGTGTTGTTATTTATTGATACAATTTAAGTATCCAGTCATTATGTGCAGAAAGTTCTGTCAAAAATATGAAGCTGAACCTTTGGAAAGGCATACAAACAAAGCATAGCACAAAAGGTTGCTGGAAACATGCATCCTGAGAGAGAAAAAAATGTGTAGTTAAACAGTGCCTGCTGAACATCCCAGGACTTTTTCCTTTTCTTCTTTTACAGTAAGAGCATTGTCTTTAAATGCCCATTACAAGACTTTGAAGATTTATATCAAAAAGTTTCCACATGTGTCAAACTGTCATTCCAATTTTGCTGAGAAACACATGAGATGAGGTCGAGTACCATTTAGACATATATTGTTTGGAAGACAATATCTTGGACAGTACTCACAGTGAGATGTATTAATGCCCAAAAAAATTTTTAAAGTAACTCTTACTTATACTAATTATTAAACATTCATATGTATTGTATGTGATGTAATTAAATATCTTATTGATAGTTTTCACACTAGACATAATAGATAATTCATCAAATTCTTCATTTTCTGCAACTGTGTAACTGGATTTTTATGTCTGTCACACCTGTGATCATTACCCAGTGACATAAGAATTTCTAGATAAATAAACCTGTGTATTATATATATATATATATATATAAAACTTCTTAGTACATGAAAAGTATATCAGTACATTTTAAATAAATAATTGATTTTATTCTTTTTGGAAATTCTTTATTAATTTTACTATAAGATTGATAGCATAGTTACAAAAAGTTTGTTCACATCTCACAATGCTTCAGTAGTTGAAATTTTTATATGAAATTAATTCTCAGGTCTTATTTTTACACTTAAATATTGTTGTCTAATAATTTATGTTATGGTCTATGTATTTAATCGGTTATAATTAGTAATAACCACTTAATCTAGTTGTTATTAATAACTAGCTGCCTTTGGCGACCGGCTTGTTCGCCAGGAATATAATTTCAATTAAACCTCTTATGTATAATTTGATATTCTTGATTTCCTTCACAAAGTAATTTTAAATTTCATTTGTGATAAACATTTAACCCATGTTCTTTCAATAGCCGTGCACTCCTGGCTCCGAGTTCAGGGGTATACAGTGGTGATAAGTAGCTTTGCACCTGTTCATGAACGTCCCTAATGGTATCAAGTAACTGTCTGTGTTGTGTAACACCCAATTGTGCTCTGTCAGCATAGACCTCTCTCTCTCTTATTCCTCTTGCAAAGTATGCATTTGATTTCAACACTAAAATGATGTGGCACATTTTACTTCCATGATGAAAATATACTTATTAAAACATAGCATTAAACATTAAGATATTACCTTAGCTTGCAACAATGGAAGAGAAACACACAAATAAATATTTGTTTGAACATTGAAAATAGTTTGAATTGCGTTGCAACATTGAAAAGTATTGTTGTAAATTATGCCGAAAAATATTTTTTAAAATTTATTAAAATTAGAGGAAAAATCGTATGACAACTTAATTGATATCATGGAAAAGATAATTTTTAAAACTTTCAGAGGGTGTAAAAATAATTTTTGTGCTGTATTATGTTTGGATGTTATTAAGGAAAACTGCTAAAATTTAGCTTAATTTTTAATTAAAATTTTTAAAAAAATGGCTTCGAGGTGCACATTCCCACCCTCCAAGGTGTGTTTGTACCAAACTTCGTTGCTCTGGGTCTAGCGGTCTGTCCTGTAGAGTGCCAACACAGATACGCACACATTCTCCTTTATTATTAGTAGAGATAGTCAATTAATCACATTGACCATAACACATATATATTTGTATCTGCTTGCTCTTATGTTTACTTATTGGCTTACGTAATTGAAAATGAAAAAAGGCCTTTCATGACATTTTTTAAGTATGGCAGTATGAAAATGATTGCAAGCAAATATGTTAAATAACTTTCATTGTTCAACAAACTTCTTATTAGTAATGCAATAAATTTACCATTAGCAGTTGATTTTGAATGGTGATTTCAATATCAAAAGAATTTTTTTTAAATTTTAATAAGTTATTCAATTTTATTTTTCAGATGTACAATAGTTGTGAAAGCAAAAAGAAAAGTGTTCATCGAGCCATTTCAAAAGGCTTTGCATTTGCACAGTTATATAACAACAGTCCTTCTCTCATACCGTCTGGTGTTAAGCCTATGTGCGTTAAAACTGTGGTTACTGTTGAAACTCAAAAAGCTCCAAGCAAATCCAAAGGTACAATGAGTTCGTTAAATTATTATTTTCCCAATACTATTTTAAAATATTAGTTATGCCATTTGTTTATTTGGTATGATATCTCCCCCCCCCCCCTTTTTGGAGTAATGTGGCTTAACTTTTATCCCTTTGCACTCAGAAAAGTAATTAGATGCATAATTATTCACTGATTTGCAAGAGCTCATATTATTGCTTTGGAAAATAAAAAATATGTTTGTCTAAGTTAATTTTTCCTGAAAAATTATTCTACAACTTTTTTAAATTGCGTGTTTTGGCATATTTATTACTAAAAGAATACTTTAATCGTTTCCATGCACCCACAGAAATCATGAACATTTTCCCTAAAACACTTATGTAACCTGCTAAAAATAGCTAATATTCCCTTCACTTTACCACATGTCTATATGTTAATCCCCTATATATATATATATATAATTTTATGATTGTATATGTATATAACTTTTGCTTTCTGTTATGTATAGGAAAGTCAAAAGAAGATGGGCTCTTAAATGAAGATGAGTTGAATGAATTCAAAGCATGCTTTGAAATTCCCAAGTCTGAACATCCTTTATTACAAAATTCAGAAATAGTTTGCTTGAAGGGTTCTCAAGCTCAGGTCAGTATTTTCTTCTTTTTCTAAATCTTTAATCTTTATTTAAAACCATTATGTTATTATCAGTCATTCAGACAATTTTCATCATCAATGAAATAATAATCTTTAATGTTATCATTCAAATAAATAAACTAAAGGGGTAAAAATAAAAGTTTAAATTTTTAAATAAATAAAAGTGAAGTTTGTACCTTGCTATAAATCTTAGTTCTCTTTTTTCTTCATTATATTCTGTACTTTTAAATATTTTATTCATTTATTTTTAGGAAAGCAAAAGTGCCCAAGGAACTCCAGCCGATAAAATTCTCCACTCAGATCAATCAATTTTGTCTTTGTCAAATTGGCTTCTATGGCAAACTACACCTCAGAGAACACATATGGTTTCCCATTCCTCTAAGACTTTGTTATTAACTGAGACGCTTGAAAGAATTAATTTTTATACTGAAAGGAATTTTCAAAATGTGATTGACAAGGAGCCGATGTATTCTTTAGAAAGACTGAATTCATTACCAGTGAAAAATTTAAATCCTCCACTCATTGATTTGTCTGATGATGAAAATATTGCTTTTGATTTTGATGAATCATTACCAATGATAGAAAGGAATGATTTAGTTCAAGATAAAACTGTTCAAGATTCTGTGAAGGCAAAATCTCCTTTTATTACTAATTTTAGCAAGCCAATTTTACCTACAAATCTTCCTGTAAATGCTGTCAGTTCTAATATTAGTCAAGAGGGCAATTTATTGAAAAGGATGTTTGGTATTTCTGCCATTGAATTGTCTTGTGAATTTCAAGATCAAGAACTGTTACCACCACCAGTTATATCAGATTTTGTAACATTTCAAAGTGTTTCCATTGAATCTACTGCTCAAAATAAATCTAAAAGCTGTTTGATATTAAATATTTTAAATAAAAAAATGAAAGCTCGATTAAGAAGGAAAACAAAGGAACTTGGTATCAACTTTTCATTTGGTGAAAATTTTGAATTTTCTTGCAAGAAGAATTCAATTGCAACTTCTGTTGTTAATCTGTCACAAGTTAAGGGAAATACTCTAGATATATCACTGAATGTTCCTAAAGTGGATAAAATTAGTAATTTGGAAACTGATAATAAATTGGATGAAATACTGCTTCCAAAGTGTATAACTTTTGACATTGATTTTGATGCACCCCAAATGACTGACGAGGGTGATTCCCCTCAAACTACCATTGCTGGCAATCGCCAGAACATCCTCGAAACCATATCAACTGACCTAAAAGAATCATTTGATGTCGATTTTGATGCACCCCAAGCTACGGATGAGTGTGATAATCTCCAAGTGACTGATGAAAGTAATCTTCATCAAGCTATTGATGCTGATAATCACCAGATCATCCATAACATATCTAATGATAGAAAAGGATCAGAAAAAACTGCCATTGCTGGCAATCACCAAAACATCCTCCAAACCAAATCAACTGACCTTAAGGAATCATTTGATATTCATTTTGATGCACTACAAGCTGTGGATGAGTTTAATCACCTCCAAGTTACTGATGAAGATAATCTTCAGCAAGCTATTGATTCTGACTGTCATCAGAACATCATTCAAACCATATCTACTGATAGAAAAGCATTGGAAGAAAATTTTTCGCTCAATCAAAAAGAGAAAAATGATATTCATTCTTTAGATGGTGATAGCTTTAAGATATTACAGCAGTTTTTTGGGAACAAAGAAGACGCAGTTAAAAAACTAGAATCTTCCTTCACTTTACCACTGACTGTTAAAAAAGTTATATTTGACAAAAGCAATGAAACTCCTAAAAGCACTCAGAGTAAGAGCCGTGTATTAAGGGATAAAAATATTTCTGTGCTAAGGTCTTACAATAATAAATTTAAAAGGCTTGGAAGTATATCACCTCACTCTAATAATCAATCAAATGAAGTAAGACAAGAAAATAACACATCTAAAGTACTAAATATAAATAAAAAGAATGTAAGTGATAATTCTGGTAATCATATAAAGAATTCAAATGAAAATGAAGAGTTTTCACAATATACTTTAACTCAATTATTGTCTTTGATTGATGGTACTGAAAGCAGTGAGATTACAATCGGTAATAAAAATACTGCTAATACTTTAGGAGTGCCTAAACCAAGTACTCCTAAGAAAAATATGAGTTCAGATGATGAAATAGAACCAACTCCTCCAAAAAGAATTATCACTTCAACATCTAAATTCTTTTACAGGAGTAATAGCTTTAACTTAGATTTAGACTCTGTTCCTAAAAATGATATATCAAAGGATAAATTAGAAATGCTGTCTTGTCCAGCAATTTCATTTGATTTGTCAGATATACAATCTCCACAAAAACATGGAATTGATATAGTTGCTAGTAAACAATCTGCATATCCTGTTAGCATGAAGAAACATTTACAAAATACTAATCAAAATAATCCTGAACTGAAAAATTCTGAAACACTTACTGTGGGTTTCAGTAAAGATGATTTATCGGAGGGAATGATAAACACACTATTTCCTACCAAAGATCAGGAGTCTAAATTTTATAATAAACAGTTGACAGCAAAAGAACTGAATCCTTGTGAAATGAAAATTGTATCTAGTCCTAAAAATTATGATTCAAACATTTCTTTTGATCTATTTGATGTTGATTCTCCAAAGTGTGAAAGCAGCAAAAAAACTTTAAAACCATTTGAAAGTTTTAATGAAACCTATGAGTTTTATCAAAACCAGAAATCTAAGTCTCATGCCTTCAGTTCCACTGCTGTAAATGCAAAAACTGGCAGTTCCTTTGATTTATCTGGTGTGAAAATTACTGAATGTGGCGTTACAAAGCCTGAACACTTGGCCATATGTAAAAGCAACTGTAAAGATGAAGGCCAACTTTTTGAGACAAACATTACAAGTAATCCAACTAATTCCTTGCCAGCTATTTCATTTGATTTATCTGATATGCAATTTCCTCAGTTAGATGAAGAAAAAGGTGATAATGATGCAAAGAACTTCGTTAAACCTAAAAGCTCTCCATCAATCAACACGTCTAATAAGAATAAAGATGAACATTCTCCTGTCTTTGAATCTGCTGCTGCTGAAAACATATTTTTTGATATTGCTTTTGACTTCCCAGATTTACAAGATTCTTCTCCTCAGAAAGATTTACCATTTGAACAAAATGGCAGTGTTACTGAAAACATTCCATTGAAAACTTCTGAAGACTGTTTGAAAGGTTTGGATCTCGACAAGAACTTAGAGATTGCAGCTAATTTCCCATTAAAGAATCAAAGCATATCTCGTAGTAATGATGCATTAAAAGTTCCTTCGAATAATGATAAATTTTTTCAAGATACCAAGTCAAAAACTCTGTCAGTGACTCAAAAGTCAGATAGAAAAACTGCAAATAAAGACATATTTAATAAATATATTCAGAATGATTTTGACTTATCAAATTCAGAGGATTTTATCATGCCTCAAAAATTAAATTACAAAAAGAGTAAAATTACCTCTACTGGAACTAATGAAAAGCAAAGTAACTGCATAGGGATAAGGAATAGTAATCCCAAAAATTCAAAATCAGAAACACTCTCTACAACTTGCAAATACAAACAAGCAGAAAATGTATCACCTGAGTGCTCATCTGACAAAATCAACAATTTCAAGAAACCTCTTAGCAAATTATCCAGAGCTGTTTCTAGTTGTGTCAAACCTAAAAAGAAAAAAATTAATAACAAAAATGATTTATTACTCTCGCAAGCATCTGTTTCTGGTTCTGAGTCCACTGGTGAAGATGATGAAGATCTTGATGCCTTGGAAGAAAGTTTTATTGATGATAATACTCTTTTGGAAAGTCCTCCAAATCAACATTGTATGTATTTGGAATCTGTGAAAAATGTTGCTGGTCTACCTCAGAAATACAAGTTAAAAGCTGCACAAAACTGGGTTAATCCTGAACCTGTGGATGAGGGTTGTTCCAAATATTTGTTAGATAGTTTTTGTGTTGATGATGATGAAGTGATGTTCACTAGCTCGGATGATGAATTAGAAGGTAGAAGAAAAAATACTAAGGTTAATAATGTTGGAAAGAAGCGCAGACGTATCGTTACATTTAGTGAGAGTAGTTCTGATGAAGAAACTTTTGTTAAGAGGATAAAGCTCCCAGAAGAAGGGTCTATGAAAAAAATGACACCTGTTTCTAGTATAGAACATAAACCAAAATTTTGTAGAAAATTGAATCAAAAATTCATCACTAGTTCAAATGAGGATGGCCATGGAGATGTAGGTATAAGTATGTCTTCACTAGCAAAAGGTTCCAATGAACAGCTTCATGGAAAGGCCAGTGCTGAGCTTCCTGTGTCTGATTTGTCAAATATTATGCCAGTACATTCTGAAAGTGAATTAGTAAAAAAGAATGATGATTTACGTGATACTGAACTTAACTGCCCAAATTTTTCATTTGATTTAGAATGGGATGATGCCATTCCTCCGTCAGAATTCCTTGGTGATAAGGACAATGAAATAATAATACAAAATGAATCGAAAAATTATCCTTTGCCTTCAACAACAAAAATTAGGGATGAATCTTCAGCTCTCAGACATCAAACAGTTTCAGCTAAATCGCATATATATACAGCTGCTAACAATGTACAGAATTTTTCAAATAAGAATCAGGTTTCTTTTGCTGCTTCTGCTAGAAATCATACATTTTCTTCCATAAGAAATATAACTCCAACTGCTGATATTGCAGATGGTTTAATGAACTCCACTGTGAATATATCTTCAGCTACTTCTGTTTCTATAAACAATGTGGCCGATAAACGTGATACTAATAAAACTATTTTAGTTGACTCTCGTGAGTTAGCTAGTGGTAAACCTGTGATCTCTGCTCTTCGGAACAAATATGGAATGAATCCTGTTGTAATGCAGCTCTCTGCAGCTGACTATATCATCAGTAACAAAATTGCAGTTGAGCGTATTTTAGATTCTGACTTTCCTAGCTCTGCGATTCCTCTAAAGATAATAGAAAAAGTCAAAGCTATGAGTGAATTGTACGAGAAACCTTTTGTGATAATTGAAACTGACGGTCGAAAGCGTTCCTTAGGCTTTAATAAATTTGGCACCAAGCATTTGCAATTTTCTTTGCAAGTTTGTCTTCATCCGTCTATAAAAGTGCTTTATTCAAACTCTGTTGAGGATACTTGTAACATTCTTCATAATTTATATGAAAAGGAGAAACAGAAGGGTTTGCATATCAATGTGCCAGTTGCTTTAAATTCTTCTAGTCAGAAGTTATTTAACTTTTATAATAGTTTGCCTCATGTGAGTCCAGTATGTGCTCTTAATTTTGCATATCACTTTCCATCTGTCTACAGGTTTTTTAAAAGTTCAGCCGATGAGTTGAAAAAAGCAAGCTCCATATCTTCAAATAAAGCAAAAGCTATAATACAGTATTTGAAAAGTGAACTGCTGTTTGATGCCTTTTCTTGATCTAGTTAATCAATGTGACACCTATATTTATTTATCAGAGTTAAGGCATCAAATGGAATTGTATATCTAAAAAGAACCATAAAATTCTGTTTTGTATTTTTATTTTTCCTTATTTGTAATGTGAATATGAGAATTTTATTCAATCGGTCTTTTTCTTTCCTACAAACTTAATTTATATTATTATTTGCAAATACTGTTTTCTTAATGTTATATGTATCTTGTGTATGACATATATCTGTCTTTATTGATAAAAACTATGTTAAATTTGAAAATTTAAATTAAAGTTGCATGATAGTTGTAGTTTCAAACCAAAACGTTATAGATGCATGAACCTCTAACACAGTAGTAAAATTAATGACTCATTTTTAGGAAGTATATATATTTGTTTATTTTTATTAAAATCAACACCGAAAGAAATTGAGGAATGACAAATTTTGCCAAGTTTGAATGGTTTGCAAAATGTATTAATAGCAATATCATTCAATTTTGAGATACTTTTCCATTATACACATACTATTTGGTGCTTTTTTTTTTGTTTTGGCAAATTGTCTTGAAGTGCTGCACTGGCAGTTGGGCTCAGTGTCTTTTCTGTCAAGATGCATGCAGTATCTCAAGTGCACCAAAATGCGCCAATTTCACCCAAAATGTGGTGTGTTTATAACAGAAAAGAAACAAATTTTGTTGTCCAATAAAACAGAATTCTCCATCCAAATGCTGTATTTTAATATGAGTAAAACAGGTAATTTTTCTTACCTAATTTCCATGCTTAAATGTTTTGTTTTGATTTTAGATGTATCATTTATTATTATATTTGAATCTCATTAATTTAATTCTTCAATAATTAGGAATAAATTGATGTTATTTTAATTTTCAATTCACCTTGCACAAATTTACTCCTTAATTAGCACTAAGATCTTCACTGCCTTTGACTATAAATTACTTTATAATCATTTTTGTTAAATTCTCAGAGTACAGTTATTGCTGTGCTTGTGTGTGTGTACTATTAAAAATTGTAATGTATTAAATTTTAAATACTTTTTTGTTGTCATTTCTTATTCTTTGGTATGTATTAAATTATTAATATTTAATTCAGGCTTTTCCTAAAACTTAAAATATATCTGATTGAAATGTTTATTTATGTATTTATTAAAGGAACAGTACTACTATACCAGATTTATATGGGTGTGATATCATGATGCTTTAAATAAAATTTTTTGGATTTCTGTAAGTTCTAATGAGAGTAAGAATTGAGAAGAAGATTATTCATTACTTAAAAATCTTACTTTTTTCTTATATTATTGCATGAGCTTTAATTCACCTGATTATTAGTCAGGAAATTTTTTGATATAAGTGATTTTAAAATTTTCAATTAAATTGAATACACAATCTCATTATCAAGTATGACATTTAAAGCACTAAGATTACTATGCTAATTTGAAAATTATCCAAGAAAATCATTTTGTGTGTCTTTTCAAATGCTTTTCATGATTGTACATGCTTATTCTGTGCATAAAATACACTTACTTGTATTTAATTATTGTTATATTTTTAATTGACTTTAAATGACAAGTTTATGGAAAATAAATTATTTTTGTACATTGTAGATTTTGTAACTATTCCTTTAAAACACTGCTCTGCAAATTTCTAGCTAGAAATTTTAAACTGGTATTACTTGTTTTATGATCTCCACTTTTTAGTGTTAAAAGGTTTTTTGCTAAAAATCATTGGTGTAATGAACTCAGAAAAGCCTTATTCATAAATGTAAATACGATTGCATATAGTATGTATATGTATGTAAATATGTTGATTCCTCTGTTTAAGAAGGAGTCCAGAGTTCCAAATCATTTTGATTTCTTTTTCATTAGACCATTTCTTTTATCAGGAATATCCTTTATATTATATTCTCTGGCAAGTGACTGTTATAGGAGCGTGAAATGACAAGTGTCTTCAAGTAGAAGCAAAAATGCAATACTGAAAGGACAATTCCCACTTAATGCAATATTGTATCTAATTTGCTGATTCGGCATTCTAAAGAGGCTTGTTCTGGAATCTAAACCACATAGGTCAGGAACAATTGAGAAAATCAAAGTGGGCTGGATAAAAAAAACTTTTAACAGTTTGTCAGTTAAAAAAAAATTATCATGGGGCAAATATATAAATTAAAACTTCAAATCTGAAACAACAAAACAAGTATTTTGTTATTTTTATTTAAAAGTCTGAATTTCAATGTGTAAGATTAAATAAAGATTATTGACAAATCTTGTATTTCTATTTATCAAATGTGCTTTAATTTTAAAAATTATATCTTCCAACAAATTTTGTCTCAAACTGCAGTTTTGACTAGTATTTTGTATTAATAGTTCCTTCCAAATAAGCTAAATGTATTGAACTTTTTAATTGTACAATCTTTTTATATAGTTTATTTTATGAATTAGTGGGTGATGGGAAAATGACGCCTAGAAGTTTTGTAATGGTTACAAGTTACTCGCTAAAACTTTTTGTACTAGTTAGAAAATTAATCTCTTAATGAAGCCTTTCAGCAGTTTTAAACAGTTAGATGTGCATAATGAAGTTATCATCATATTTAGCATTGTCTGAAATTATAGATTGAGAACTAATTAAAACTCTTTAAGACTGAAATTCTTTCAAACAATGTAGGAGTATTTATGCATTTATTTAATTTTGAATTCATAATGGAAGCATTAATTCTAAAGTTTTTCTGTTCTGGATATGTGTAAAGTTGTCAATTTGATAGATAATGTAGCTGCAGTTGTTTAATCCAATGACTTTCAGCTTCTGTTCAAATACTTTTTAAAAGAATACCATGTTGTGGATTTTTTTTTCACTGTTTAAATTATTATTACATGAAATTTACCAATCTGGTTTGCAATTCTAATAGTTATACAAAATGTAAATGGCTTAGAAACATTGGCTTAATATATATATGGCTATTTTGTAAATGCGATGAAAGGGTTAGTGTTTTTAAATTCAAATTTCATAAAAATAGGAAAATTAAACAGAGGAGCAAAATTTCATTTTTAAAAACTAAATCACATTTTTTTTAGGTGGCATTTCTATTCTCAACTTAAAATGATAAAAACTTGCTTCTAGGTTCCCTTAACCCTTCAACTGTTAACGGGACATATACGTCCCACTCACATTTTGAAATTACTGCCGGGATAAAAATTGTTTTGAAACTCTTTGTGATATGTCCCAGTTGCAGAACAAGAACAACTGTGCACATTTCATCTTAAGTCACCTCGATGGCACAACCTATTTTTCTTTCAAAAGCCGTTGTTTGATGAAGACTTTTCTTCTGTGCATCTATGTTCGGTAGTTTTGATCTATTGGTAAGCAATACACATTTTTTAGCAATAATATTGATGAAATATTGTAAATATATATGTAAGTTTTCTTAATGACTATTATGGTCATATTTCATGCATAAAAATTTAATGTTTTTTGGTTATGAGACTATTATATCTTCCTTTTATCTAAAATCCGCTCGGAGAAAAAAAATATAAAAAAATCTCTGAACAATCAATTTGCCTTATTTGGAGCCTATTATCTTCATCCACATAGAAAATTGGATAAAAAATGTTAAGGAAATTCCTCATAGAAACTTAGATATATGTATATTTAATTCGTAGTCAGAAGGTTAAGTTGCCAAAACTGAAATAATCAAAAGTCATGTTCACAATTTTAACAGACAGTGAGGTTGATATGTCTTGTTTTCAAGCAAGAATGGAAGCCATGCAGTTATCTGGAAGTAAGGGATACTAGAAATTGACCGAGAGGTGTTTTCAAATTTCGAAAAGTGAAATTTGACAGAGAGCTTCAAACCAGAGTGCCACATGGAACTGGATGTCAACCTTAGGATAAATGTTACTGAACAGGATCCAGATCCAACTTGTGATACAATTTTAGGGAAGTTGGAAACATTCAAAGCTGCAACATCAATGCTTTTTACGGTTTTAGAAAATGAAATGCTGAGGAAGCTAAATTATTCATCATATCAGAAAGTATAATAAATGCAGTTTGGTTCATTTCTATCTACAATTTATTAAGCTAGAAAAAGAACCATTTTACAATCTTCTGATCACGAGTGATCTTACTTCAGTCGTCTGATAAGAAATTGGCTGAAATATCGGGGTCATTCCATATTTATGAATCACATTTGCATAACGAAGATAATGTTGAATCACCAATCTACTTTTCTGGTTTTCGTCCCTTACCAGAATCAGAATATTTCCAGAACACTAAACAAACATTGCTCAGTTTTTACCTCCGAAATTTTTGCAATTTATACAGCTTTACGGGCAATCAGACTTGTATCCCAAAAAAAGTGGATAATCTATACAGATTCTCAAAGCTCTATTGAGGCGATTTTAAACGCATCCAGACAAAGCCATCCTTTGGTGCTTAGCACAGTAAAATTATATTTTAAACTACAGGACCGGAACTTTGATATCTTATTCTGCTGGATTCCAGGACACGGCGGCATCACTGGTAACGATGAAGCTGATGCTGCGGCAAAAGCAGCTAGCTCCAACGTGGAAACTTTTGTCCCTTTTCAGGACATAGACCAAGTCCTAAAGCAAACCATACTTATTAAATGGCAACATATATGGTATCTGGAACTAAACAACAAATTACACTCCATACAACCATCTATTGCCGGGTTTCAGCCTAATAATCTTAATCGCCGAATGAGTGTGAAATTAGCGAGACTTCGATTGGGCCATACATATTTTACTCATAAACATCTACTGTATGCGGATCCAGCCCCAAGTTGCTCAAGCTGTAGTACTATTATTTCTGTGAGACATATTTTATGCGAGTGCCCAAAATACCGCGTTTTACGGCGGAAGTACTTCGGAAAGGCTTATCCTGATTTAAGAGACATACTTGGTGAACCCTACAATGCAAATGTTTTCTCCTTTGTCCATGACATCAATTTTATACATAGCATTTAGTTTTTCATTTCATCTTGCCTGCTTTTTTTAGACCTTACTTGTGCTTTATGGATTAAAATTTGTGTTTAGAAATTATCATGAGTTTGGCGCAGCTTGGCCAATCTTGGCCCTTGTGCCATAAAAAACCAATCAATCAATCATTACATATTGTACAATGCAGCAACCCTGCGTTCCGTATACTAAGGAATCAAAAATAAAACAGACATATTACAAGTCTGGATGGCAAGACTAGGGCTATGAAGGAAAGGATATACGTAAAAAGCTTTTACCGGCTTGAAAAAAATTGATCTCTCTCTCTCAACTTATTGAAGTTGTGAGGCCGTATTGATATATTTATTTAAAATTTATATAATTTAAGGAATTGAACTTCACTATATTTTGTTCTGAAGCTGCGGATGAAAATGACAAATCGAAATCATTTCTTAACAATGCAATAATTACGGCTCTCAGTGCTTTAGCATGTTAGTCCAGTAAACAAAGGTCCAAAATCGGGGTGAAAGAATATTAAATAATATAGTTTTGAAAATTGGTACACATGTTTGTGAGAGGCTTATGATGAACATACTAATAGTCCCCTGTCCTGGGAGGGGGGGGGGTGAGATCGCAGAGCCATCTTAGATTTCATCCCCCACCCCCTGTTTTTAGTTTTTCTTGATTATCTCGAAAACTATTCAATTTTCAAAACACATGCGATTTAAAAAAATTATAGAGCGTAAAATTCCCTACAAATAAATACGTTTATTTTCCTTCCACCTTCAATAGTCTTGGAGATAATGGGTCTCAAAGGTTGCCGCTATCTTGGATTCTCTCCCCCTTTTTTTCAGTTTTCCTTGAATATCTCGAAAACTATTCAAATTGCATGTGATTTAACAAATTAAAAAGCGTACCATTCCCTACAAATGAATGCTTTCATTTTTCTTAAAGCTTTAAAAGTTTTTGAAATAATTGGTCTCAATCTCAAAGTGGATGAATTTGTGAAAAATCTTAGTTGATAGTCCAGTCAACGAATGGTTTGGAAAAAAACATTAAATTGTATAGTTTTGAAAACTGGTGCACTTGTTTGTGAGGGGCTTCTAATGAATATACTAAAAGTACCCGGTCTGGTAGGTGAGCTCGTGCCGCCATCTTAGATTGCATCCCCCTTTTATAGTTTTTCCTGAATATCTCGAAAAGTATTCAATTTTCAAATTACAATTTATTTAACAAATTAAAGAGCGTAAAATTCCCTACAAACGCATTCTTTATTTTTGTTTTAGCTTTAATAGTTTCTGAGATAATGTGTCTCAAATTTTATTGTCATCTTGAATTTCACCCCCTTTTTAAAATTTTCTTGAATTTCTCGGAAACTATTAAAGCTAGAAAAAATAGTAAAAACATGAATTTGTTGGGAATTTTACGATCATTAATTTGTTTTATTGCATGTAATTTGAAAATCAAATAGTTTTCGAGATATTGAAGAAAAGAGACACTAAAAAAGGGGGATGAAATCCAAGATGGCAATAAAATTTGAGATCCATTATCTCAGAAACTATTAAAGCGAAAACAAAAATAAAGCATGCGTTTTTAGGGAATTTTACGCTCTTTAATTTGCTAATTACATAAAATTTGAAAATTGAATAGTTATCGAGATATTCAAGAAAAACTAAAAAGGGGGGGATGAAATCCAAGATGGCGGCGCGAGCTCACCCTTCCAGGACCCGAGACTTTTAATATGTTCATCATAAGTCCTTCGAGAACATTTATACCAATTTTCAAAGCTATATAATTTGTTTTTATTTTTCTGCAATCCCTTCATTTATCATCCCTTCGGCGACCAGCTTGTTCGCCGGGAATATGATTTCAAATGAATCTCCTTATACGTAATTTTATAATCCTGGTTCCCTTAACAAAGTAATTTTTAACTTCAAATTGCGATAGACATTTAACCCGCGTTCTTTTCGTATCCGACTTTACTTCCTTATAAACAAAACAGCCCTCTTAATCGTATTACAAACTACATTACTGATGACCTATCAAAAGTATTGATCTGCATTTTATGTCAACATTTTAGTCAGTCATTTTGTGTAATACATTTAGAAAGTAATTATATTTGCATAATTTTTTCTGCATTACGCAAGAAGTGTACAAAAAAATTTGGATGGAAATTTACCAATTGTAACGAATTTAAAATATCACCTTTATCTTTATCATTTATACTTAATTCAGAAAATCATTCCTGTTGCTTCAACTGCTGTTTTCCTCTTGATTGCGAGATGAGCTTTTTAAATCCTTTCCTTCTAACCGCAAATGACTAACAATGGCTGTCCTTTCATTGTTGACAAATGACCACTTAGCGGGCGTCCCCCCGCCCTTTCTCCCTACCTTTGGTCGAAAAGAGAAACGATCTCATTGAGCGATCTTGACCGCAGTTAATGACAGTTTAATACTTTGTAAAATTAAAAGTAATTATCACACAGTACTCATAATTGGAAAGATAATTGTTTGTACTTTAAAGTGGTTTAAAATTCATTTTCATGCAATAGTTCTTTCGGAACTTATTCACGAAAATATGCCCGCTAACGGCCAAAATTTGCTTAATTTTTAAAATTGAAATAATTAAAAAATTGAAAAAATGGCTCCGAGGTGCACATTCCCACCCTCCAAATTAATACCTGTACCAAATTTGATAGCTCTAAGTTCAACGGTCTGTTCTGTAGACCGCCAACAGACACACACAGAGACTTTTATTATTAGTAGAGATCAATTAAGATTTTTTACGAATTCATCCTGTAGTAAAATAAAAATACCCATTTGTAGGGAATCACACTCTCTTTAATTTGTTAAATCACATGTACTTTGAAAATTGAATAGTTTTCGAGATATTCAAGAAAAACTAAAAAAGGAGGATGCAATCCAAGATGGTGGCACGAGCTCACCTCCCAGGACCGGGGACTTTTAGTACGTTTATCATAACCCCCCTCGACAACATTTATACTAATTTTTAAAGCTATATGATTTCTTTTGTTTTTCTTGGAAACCCTTTGTTGACTGGTTTAACCGTGGGAGAAAATCCTGAACTAAAGAGTTTTTTACAAATTCATTTCAGACAAATATCCTCAGGAACTATTAAAGCTAAAAGAAAACTCCAAGCAGGTAATTGCAGTGAATTTTACGCTCTTTAATTTGCTGTATCTTATGTAATTTAAAATTTAATAGTTTTTTGTAAGATTCAAGAAAAGCTAAGACGGGCGGGGGACTAAATCCAAGATTTTAGCGAGATTTAAGACCAATTATCTCAAAGACTATTAAAGCTTAAAAAAATTAATATCGAGTATTATTAGAGAATTTCATTGTCTTTAATTTGATGTGTTACACATAATTGAAAATTGAATAGTTTTCGAGATAATTAAAGAAAAAAGGGGGCCAAAATCCAAGATGGCGACAAACTTAGAGACACATTATCACGGAAACTATGAAACCTAAAAGAAAAACAAGAGCATGTGTTTGTAGGGAATGAATTTTACACTCTTCAAATTGATTATGATATATAATGTGAAAATTGAACAGATTTTGAGATATTAAAAAAAAAAACTAAAAAACGGGCATGAAATCCAAAATGGCGGCAGACTTTGATATCCATTATCTCTGAAACTATTAAAGCTGGATGAAAAATAAAAGTATTTATTTGTAGGGAATTTTACGCTCTTTAATCTGTTAAATAAATTGTAATTTGAATATTGAATAGTTTCGAGATATTTTGAAAAAAAACTAAAAAAAAAGGGATATGGGGGATGAAATCTAAGATGGTGGCGCAAGCTCCTCCCCCAGGATCGGAGACTTTTACTATATTCAACAAGAGACCGTCGAGAACATTTGTACTAATTTTCAAAAATATATGATTTTTTTGTTTTTCTTCAAACCCTTCGGTCTATCAACTAAGTTTTTTACAAATTCATCCGTTTTGAGACCAATTATCTCAAAAACTTTTAAAGCTTGATGAAAAATCAAAGCATTCATTTGTAGGGAATGGTACGCTTTTGAATTTGTTAAATCACTTGTAATTTGAATATTAAATAGTTTTCGAGATATTCAAGGAAAACTGAAAAAAAGGGGGAGAGAATCCAAGATGGCGGCAACCTTTGAGACCCATTATCTCCAAGACTATTAAAGCTGGAAGAAAAATAAATGTATTTATTTGTAGGGAATTTTATACTCTATATTTTTTTTAAATCACGTGTATTTTGAAAATTGAATAGTTTTCGAGATATTCAAGAAATACTAAAAAAGGCGGTGATTGAAATCCAAGATGGCGCTGTGAGCTCATCCTCCCAGGACCGGGGACTTTTAGTATGTTCATCATAAGCTTCCTTTGTGTTAATAATATCGGCGTTAAAACTTACTTGGCTGTCTTTTATTACTGTATCAACTATGTTACCCCCTTCAAGAACATGTGTACCAATTTTCCAAACTATATTATTTTTTTATTTTTTTCAAACCCTTCGTTTAATGCACTATGTGGGAAATAGCTTCCCACATCCGATTAAAAACAGATGGAAATTATCGGACCAGGATTTTAATGACTAACAAAGTTAGCTCAAATTTCAGTCGATTTTATATAGGTCTTATGTATGTAAACAGGTATTTCATTCTGATAAAAGTAAAACAGAAATTATAAAATTATTTTTTTAATTCGACTCTTTTGCATGGAGGAAGAAAATGTTGCAAGTGAGAAAAAGTAGGTATTATTTATAAGTGATGCTTTATAATATGTGTCTTATAATATTTTATACTACTTTTTCTTAAAATTTACCCATTACATTAATTGATGGCTTTTGAAATAAGAAATAACAGTTTTACTTTATGAAATATATTTCTTTTGTTTTCTAAATAGTCGGTATGCAAAATCTGTATATGAGACCACAGAAATGCAGCAAAGTGTTACAGTAGATCTCCCTATCGCGATCAGAAAGTAATGTAATGACGAAAAAGAAAAAAGCCTGAAGAAAATGCAAATATATTAATGTGAATAAAACAAGGAAAGATGGTGTTCTACTAAGCAAAATCTGAACTAATATGTAGTAATATTTTAAAGTTGTATTAATTATTATACGGTTTTTTTGTTTAAAACTTTTAGAATAATTTTTCCCCCAAAGTTCTCACGTTTTCATTCAAACCATACTGTTTTAAGGTAGAAAAAAAAAGGCTAGAATTGTAAGTTTTAATTCAACAAGAGAGGATTTAAAGGAGATTTATGTTTGTTGGGGAAGCTTAGTGACAATATTCGTAGGGAAAAAAATAGAGGCGGGAATATGAAAACATGTGGATCCCAGTAACTCCGAGTATTAGCTGTGAGGTAATTAAATGGCTAGATTTAAAAGTCTTAATTAAATAATATAGGATTCAAAGGAGATTTACGTTTTTCGGGGGAAGTTAGTGACAATATTTGTAGAAAAAATAAACCGGAGGTGGACATATGAAAAAAAGGGTAATATAAAGACTAGATTTGAAAGGGTATTTACGTTTCTTGGGGAAAGTAAGTGACATTTTTTGTTGGGAAAAAAAGGAGGCAGGCATATGAAAAAATATGGATCCCGAGGCCTCACGTGACCACACTTCTTCTCTCCGCCAGGGAATGACGCATTATTCGAGATAGCTCGTGCAACGCCGGGTCACGCTTGTTATATCACCTGAATTTCAAATTTTGTGTCTACCCAAAAGAATACTGTCATAGATTCTGAGAACCACGAATCCAACTAAAATAAATTCCTCATTCAACCCATATACCCCGACTCACCTCTCCAAAGTGTGTTAAAGCCATACCAAGAACAAATCGAGAATGCTTGAACATTTGACTTAACGGGGGGGGACGCTAGTGGGAAACGGGGGGCCAGGGCACCCCTGTTGGGGATGCTGTGCTCCCATAGGGGCAAATTTTTGTACCCCGTTCACGCAAAGGGCTGTTCAACTAGTAGATAAATAAAGATCTGGTGAAAATTTGAGAGGGTCATCATTACATCCCTCCCCTTGTATAGCTGGTCGTGCACCCCCTGTCGGGGAGACTGTCCGACCCGAGACCTTTTTGCCCATCGGATGGTCTCTAACGCCACTCCTGCTTGTAACCGCTTGCAGTATTTTATCTCCGTCTCATCATCGTGGATGTCTGGTTATACTCTCTACCTAATATTATACTTTCTGCATACTCTTTTATACTTTGCACATAATTTTTCCTATGTGATTATTTGATATTGTTTACTGTTTGTTTTCCTGTCTTTGTAACAGCACTAGTAACGATGCCAACTTTGCATTGCACTGCACGTGTAGCAAACGTTAAAACACAATAACAGTGCACATCTCTACTACTAATAAAAGAGAATGTGTGTGTCTGTTGGCGCTCTACTGGCAAACCGCTGATCTAGAGCTACAAAATTTGGCACAAACTTACTTTGGAGGCTGGAAATGTGCACCTCAGAGCCCTTTTTTTGAAATTTTAATTAATTAAAAATTAAGCGAAATTTTGGCTTTTTCCTTAATAATTTCCAAAAATATTACAGCAAAATAATGTTTGCACCATTTGAAAGTGCAAAAATTGCCTTTTCAATAATATTAATTAGGTTGCTGTACAATTTTTTCTCTAACTTAAAAAAAAAAAAATTAAAATATATTTTTAGACATAATTTATAGCAATACTTTTCATTGTTGTAATGAAATTCAAACCGTTTTCATTGATTGATCCACAATATATTGATTCAATATAATGATGTGATTTTACCAGTTTTCTAGAGAGAGGAAAAGTAATAAACTTTTTTCCATGCCAATTATTTTAACATGAATAAATCTTATAAATTAATATTACAAACCATTTGTTTATTTTTCCAATTACATAAGAAAATAAAACATGAAAAAAAAGTTTTTAAATTCAGCAAGTTTTCACAACATTAAAAAAATTACATCTTTATCAAGGAACAAGAAAAATTCTTTTATTGTCAGATTTTGCAATTACTTTGTAAATATTTGACGAATTTCTTTGAATTAAAACCGAAATAAAAAAATTGTAATGATATACAGGGGTGGCGCCAGAGGGAGGACCGGGGGGTCCAGGGCCCCCCCGTCGGGGAAAAATTTTGTATCCCGTCGGGAAAAATTTTTGTATGGGGTATTGAACTGTAGTTGATAAATAATAATCTAGCGAAAATTTGAGACCAATTTCATTACACTCGTCCCCCCTGTCGGGCAAACTCTAGCGCCATTCCTGATGATATATACGGAATGAGGAAAGTCATTCCACACTCAATGCTAAAAAAAATGTTAAAATGTTACCCTAATTTAATTTAATAAGAAAATATTAAGTCATTAAATCTTTAAATGTAATTGATCTTAGCTAATTATCAAATATCATTATTGACTATCTTGATGGAGTAGTAAAAAAGATTTAACTATTTTTAAAGATATAGGGGTCTATTCTGATACTCCCGGTTGGGTTGGGAGTTGGATTGGGTTCCACACGTTAACAACGGAACCCAACCAAACCGGGGGTACCAGAATAGACCCCTTAATTACTTTAGATTGTCGTATTAAATTATTAGATTAAATTATTTAAATTCGATGAAAGATTTAACTACCTTTTAAAAAAGCTAAAGTAATTGATAAATTCTGCTTCAGATTGGTCAAATGGATTACATTTATCCCGATAAACCCTTTCAAAACACAATTAACGTCGTAATTCCCGGCCGTTAACAACGGAAAAAGTGACGTCTCCCAACCCAACCGAGGGTACCAGAATAGACCCCCTAGCAGCCTCCATTTTAAACGAAAATTTGATAAGTTCTGATATCGTAACAACACTTCTCGCTAGCGAATAGCGTTTACGCCAGGTACAGAGCTGGCGAGAAATCGGAGTCCTTTTTTCAACCGAGCGAGATCCCAACCGGTTGGAAAAATGGGTACGAGATTCGCTCTTGTCATTAACGGGCGGAAAAAGTGACGTCTCCCAACCCAACCGGGGGGTACCAGAATAGATCCGAAAGAAAAGGCTTCGAAGAAAGACTTTAATGCAAATGGGTCTCTCATAATTTAAAATTTTCATTAATCGAGCATTATAGGCTGTAGTAAGTTCGGTTCGGACGTGACGCCGGATGCTTGAGGAGCTCCCGTCCCGTCACCTATTGATAAATAAAATATGGACTCGCTCCACAGTTTGTTCATACCGTTCGAGTTTTTGATTCGTTTTCTCGGATTAGATTGTTTCCATGAGCTCATCGGTATTCACCGATTTTGTGAAGTGTTATTTAGTTTAGATTTAGTAATTATTAAAAGAAAATCTATTTCTTTCGATGCATCTTTCAGATTTTTATCAGAAAAGCAACTGTTTTCCGCCGTCTAAACATTCAATTTCTTTTATTATAATGACGATAAATAATTACATTTATGGTGATTAATTATTGATTGAATTATCTATATCGCATCTTCAAGTGCTGTAGTGAAAAATCGAAAATAAAAACCCAATAATATCTGTTTTATTTCAATGCAGTTTTGTAGATTAAAAATGCCCAATAGTTTTAAATAAGGAATGTAGTGAATAAGAAGCAAAGTAAAAATTATTTCCATGTAAAAATTTGTGATATTGTGCTTTATACTTGCAAGCCAATTTACTATATTAATACTTTAAGGAATTTTTTTTATTGAAAACTAATCCATGGTGAAAATTTTATTCTTTAATACTAGAAATTATTGCATTTTCTTACCTCTTCTTTTTGTGTGTAAAATTTTGTTTTGCAATAACATATGGTTTTTGTCTTTAAAATGAACGACAGGTGAGCTGTTTGTTTTCTTTTCAGGAGAATAACAGTATTATACAGAATATGTAGTTATTTTCTGGCATATACGTAATTAAAACCATACATTATTATATTTGTGAACTAAAGGGAATATTGTAGTTTTCACATGCATTAATTTTTTATAGATATTTTTTTATTTTTCATGCATGTGTACTTGATTTTATCAACTATAAAAAATTACATTTCTTATGTCTATATTTAAAGAAAGACAAACAATATAAATATGAAAATTGTATTGACAAATAATAATAAGTTTGCAGAAAATATTAAACTGAAGAATTTTGTTTTCATAAGGCAAAAATTTCCACTAACTGATAATGTTTGCATTTTTTTAAAAAAAAACAACTTTTCAGTGTTTGTATAATGTATGCACTGTCTGTTTTGCATCTTTAAATGCGTTGCATAATTTTTAATTTTCATTTATTTTAATATTCATTTTGAATTCCAAGATTTATTTTAAGTATGTTAAAAGGCAATATTATATGATTTTGAAATGGACAAACATTCATATAAAAGTTCTTAAAATAATGGCTGCCATTTACAAAAATATGAAATTCAGATTTATATTCTTATGAATGGAAGGAAGAAAAGGAAATTTGATTTGTGTGTGGCAAGAAGAATGTATTGTAGTTTAATTGGTTAATAATGGATTAAAATACAATTGTGTGAATGAAAGAGAAACATATTAAGTAATGAACTATTAGAATTATTTTCTTCTAACATGTTTGCAAGGAATACAAAAAAAGAATAATTTAAAAAATAAAGATATATATAAATAATTAACAACCTTTTATTTCTTTGAATTTGTTTTTGGTTTCAACGTTAAAAAATAATTTAGTAGTGTAAAAATTATATAGCTATTCATTAGGAATTTTTTTTGTGTGTAACTGACATTCTTTTCTTAGTTTGCTGAGTATATTCTTATTCTTATTTGTTGTTTTTACATAAGTTTTTTTTATTAATATATTTTTAAAGTGCTGATAAGTCTTTATTCTGATTAATTTTTTTTTATTAATATACTTCATTTTAAAAAAATTTTATGGAAAGTTATATTGAAGAATATATTATTTATCAGAAGTTGAAATATTTATGGCAATAAAATTCATTTCATACTGATATTTGTGACTTCAAACAATGAAATATTTTTTATTTAATACATAAGTATTTTTTAAAAATTCTGTGTTATTTATTTAAATATGTGAGGAACAACTATAAAAGTAATATGGGTTTCAATCATTGTTAGGAAGTTGCACATGCCAAGAACAATTGTTAACCCTTTGTTAGTAAGTCAATATTAGTATTAAAAATTATCATTTTCATGATTTAAAAATTTTCTTGGAATTTTATAAGTATTTTGAAATTTTTTATTATCTGTTAATACTTTTGTATGGTTTTTTTATTCATCAATATTTGTGGATAATCTATCATATCTATTAGATACAATTTCCTTTCAGTTGTCGGATGAAGTAAGTATATGACTGCAGTATATTGAATCATTAGTATGTTCATAATTAAAGGTTTTACTTCTTTGATAGGATAAATTTATGAAAAGGGTACTATACACATGTGGACTTTTAATTTAACTGAGACAGTTTTAAATTTTCTGTGTATTACTTATTATGAGTAAATTTTCTGTGTATTATTTATTATGAGTAAATTTTCTGTGTATTAATTATGAGTAAAATTTTGAAAACTGTTTTAATGTCAAAGTGTGTTTTTATGTATATTGTTATTAGAAAAGTATATAAAATGTTCTTTTTTTCTTACTCATTTGAAAAAGTATTATATGAAATATAGTGGAAATTAAAATTTGAAAGAAAAAATGTTTTTATATATATCTCGGACTTATTTCTGTATAAAGTTTATTGACAAGCTTTAACTCTGACTGCCTATTTTTTAAAATCACTATTTAGATGTAAGGTTTGCAAACATGTTCAAATGCTGTTGAACCAAGCAAATAGTAATTTATATACAAAACTTGATTATTATACAGTAAATTCTCGATTATCTGGCATTCAAGTATCCGGGAAGCTCGACTAACTGGAAAAATTAGAAAATGAGTTTTTCTAAAAGTTTTACATCCGCGCTCCAAAATTTAGCACAAGGTGCCTGCACCTTTCCATTCACGCGCACAATTTATTTCTAGAATGCAACATCCACTCCGCACGAGGGGTGTAGAAGGAAAAAAAAAGCAATATACAGTACAGTGACACACAGATTTGTTTTATGGGGGGGGGGGGGATTCAAAAGCAAAAGTGAGAACCAAAAAAAAGTTTACCTTTCTTTTGTTGAAAAACGAGACCTGAAATTGATATCAACAACCAAAAAAAAAGTTAAAGGAACAGAATCGGTAAAAAAAAGGGGCTCAATCAACCCCCTCCTCCATTTTTCCCGTCACACTCAACTATCTGGACTTTTCAGGTATCCAGAAATCAGCGTTTTCTGAGTATGCTGTTTAGTTAAGCTTTTACTGTAATATGATTCAATGCTATAACAGTACGAAGCAAACATATTAGCTTGCAAAAATTGCTGGATGCAGCAGAAAATAGACTTGCTTCCTACTCGCAAGATAAGCAGTCAGAGGATTAATTGCTTGAAATTATCTGTAACCTCCAACTGGCTGAATTGGCTCTCTTTCAATGACATATCAAGAAGTCCAGTTCACCTACTTTAAAAATCTCTCTTCTCATAGTTTAAAGTTATAGCCTCCAAGTGAACATCAAAATAATTGCTCACTTCGAGGGATGGTCACAGCCATCTACATGATTACTTTTAGTTGGCGCAGTGGGTTTCCTTACCAGCTATGAGATTACTCTCCATTGTACCTATATCATCAAGTATGAGTAGCACTGCCATGGCAAATGCATGCAATTTGTAGGTAGTTGCTGTATGGCTAAGGATTAAATAATACTCATGGTACATTGGAATGAACAATTTATTTCTAATAAAAATACAATATTTGCTACATGGGTGCATAAAATATGTTTGCGTACCTATGTTACCTCATAGCTGACACGGTAAAAGAAGGTTACACTTTCACACTTTTGTTATAAGTGATTTTTTTTCATGTGTTAAAATAAGCATATATTTATTTAGTGACAACTATATATATATATAAAATAAAGCAATTTTAAAAAAGGCAGAAAATACTCAAAACCAATGTTTGTCTCTGGGAACAGTTTCACTCTGTAGGTCTTGACAGCAAACATGTTAAGAATGCTTGTATTATACAAAAATAATGGCTTAATTGTGTAATTTTAATATTTTTCAAATTGATTGAAGTGTGTCTTTTAGTTCATTGATTTGTATATTTTGCATTATAATATGCATTAAATTTCCTTTACTTTTATTTATAATTTGTTTGGTTTAATTTTGAAGTAAAATAAACAGGTAGAAAGTTTTATATTTTATTGAACTTAATATTTTTTATATTATTAACATATTTATGTTCTGCTTTCCAGATGTTGCTACATTATTATCATACTTATCATTTTTATTTTTTATAAGTGTGTTAATATTTTAAAATTGTCTTTAGAAATTTGCATAAACTTGCTGTACATTAAAATACTGAATGAATTGAAATTAAATTTGTAATTATAATGATTGATAAAAACAATTTTTGTTTATTTCAATGATTATTACATTTTATTATCATGTTTTAATTAATTGATTATTCTTTGTGGTCCTAATAAATTATTTTTCAGAATTTAGTATTTTGGAATTTAGTTTACTTTAGAACTTAGTTAATATAAACCATGTAGATTAAATACTTATTATTAAAAAGGTGCAGTTTATAGTAAATGGGGATATTATTTGGTAAAACAAAATCTTGTTTTTGAAGGTTTTCTTTTTTGTTATATTATTACCATCTGTTTTTTAGAGGATGAGTTGATTTTTTTAAAAAAAATGGTGGAATTTACACCGAACATGCTCCTTATTAAATACTTATCTTATTTTTTAAAGTCAAATGAGAACTGTATGGAAAACAACATATCAATCTTTAAAACTAGATTTCTAAATTATTTTGTTTGTTTAAAAGAAACCCTCATGTAGTTTAAGGAAACTTCTTTTATGTTTTGTAAAGTGACACTGAATATTACATTTTATTAATTATACTATTATTATACTACATTTTATTAAAATGCAGCTGTTTTTTCCCCTCTGTAAACTGACTGTACACTGTTGACTGTGTATTGTTTTCCATGAAAAGTTATTTTCTCATTCTATTAATATATAAAGAAAGGAAAATCTTTTTTCATTTTAAATATGAATAATTTGTCTAGGAATGGTCTTCTGTAAATATATACTGAAATGAATTTTGTTAGCAAATGTTTGAAATTCAAATTACTCTTTAAAATAAAATCCACCCACTAAAATAGAATTTCTATTATCTACAAATTTTTCTTACAAGCATTTAAATGCAAGAAGATCTTTAGAAGTTTTTTTGAAAAATGGCATTCGTTTATCATAAAGTGCTGCCTTTTAATCTGTGTTAATACATAATGAAAAAAGTTTTAATTTATTTTTAATGTTAAAAATTTTATTTTTACTTAAAATGTAATAGATCATTTAATAGAAACCTGTTACTTGGTTAATTTAGTACAAATTTCATAGTTTTTTATGTATATTAACTGTCACTTTAGGAAAAGTTTTTTTTCCTCTGAAGTCATTATGTTTTATCTTGAAAGAAGTAGAGAAGTATGAGGTACATATAGTCAGATAAAAGTGTTGAAGTCAAAAGAAAAATGAGTTACTATATTCTTGTTTGTTTTTAAAATGTCATCTATGTAACAGGAAAAGTCATGTGTGTATCATCAGTGTACAATATACACTGCACATATATTGATATGCACAATTTTTCCCTGTTACAGAGATGATATTTTAAAACAACAAGAGTACATTAATTCAATTTTCTTTCTTTTTTAAAAAACTTGATCACCAATGATATGTCGCACAAGCCCTGTTGTCAAAAATAATGCAAGCTAAATATAACTTCTATGACAATATAATAAATAATTAGAAACAGTATCAACACTCAGGAAGGATGAGTTGTACTGCCTAAATACCAAAGAAATGTATTTAGTGGTAGAAGTATTGCATCTGATTTTTTCTTTCATATAGTATTATATTTTTCTGAACCTGATAACCATAAAAAATTTCAGTTGGCATGTAATAAACACTAAATTGTTTCTTCATATTCTGACCTTGTGGATATTAAGATATTTATTGAAATCATACTAGAAATAGCCTTATCCTTAAGATGAATTTTACTGAAATAATCATGAGAAACATTGCCATTTAAATTTAGTTTAGGGTTATTTTTAGTACAACTTAAAGTTATTTATTGTTTTTAAACTCTTAGAATATTTTTCTGGTTTCCCTAGAGTAAATTAAATTGTAATGTATAAAATATGAATTAATTTAATTTTTGTTATAAAGATCAGTAATTTTGAACAAGTATTCCATATTTATGACAAGTAAATCTTATCTTTTTCTCCTCTTAGATGTATGGAAGCGACCTGAATTAAGTGCTACTACAAAGGGGATTGTTCAAAATTCTTTCAGTTCAGAAAACCAAATGTATGCTTGCCCGTTTTGTAAATATACGTGCTATAACAAAGTAAACTTTGAATACCACATTATAACTCATACTGGGGAAAGACCTTACAAATGCACTATTTGCAACAAAGGTTTTACCCAAAAACATAATCTGCAGTATCACATGTTAATTCATCGTGGTTTAAAACCTTTTGTTTGTGAGGTATGTAATCAAGGTTTTCGACGAAGCTATTGTTTAAAATTGCATAAGGAAAAACATGGGCATGGGCAGTGATTTGAGTTTGTTAGAGTGAAGAGAATCTTTCCTTAGGTAGTATCTATTTGTGAATAATTCTAGTTGCCAAAAATAAATAACAAAACTAATTATAGTTCAAAAATATCTCTAATTTCATATTTTATTTATCTGTAAGTCATATATTTTTCTGTATAAAATGTCTTTTAAATGCCATGAGTTGAGAAATTTTTATTAGTTAAATTATTGAAATTTGCTCTTGGCAGGTAATTTGTACATATATTATGCCCCCCCTTTTGACAGAGATCTCTTTTTCCAAGCTACTAGTTGCTTGATAAGTTTGATGATATTTTTGAAAAGATGTTCATCTATGATTCTGGGAAAGACTTTGTGTTGAATATATGAGATTTGATGTATTAGAAAAGGGGAAGGGGACATAAATCACTTCTGTAAGATTACTATAATATTAATCTTAATATGGTGTTCTTAGTTTCTATGACTTCTAATAAAATTATCAGAAACTATAAATTTTTTTAGGATATATAATTGATTTTTCAGTAAATGAACTGGATTATGGGGATAGTTATTTTTTCTAGTCATTAAATATAAAATTTAACTTGTTGAGATTCATTAAAAAACAAGAAAATAAGAAAAACCCTGTTAAACTTCCCATGTTTGTTTCCATTTTAAAATTTGAAAATACAGTTGTGACCTATACAGGATACAAAGGGCTATGTTTTGTTTGATTTATATTTGAAAGTCACTGTTTGATAACCATACATCTGATTTTAATATTTCATACAATTTTATGCTTGGCATTCATGTATTGCTCTGTTTTTATATTAGACCAGAAAAATTTAATTTAATATCAGAAAACATTTCATTCCAAGAAGTGGAAGTTATTCTTTAATTTTTGATAACCTGTCCTTCAAAATGTTAGAACTTCTCTGCTGCTGCTTTATTTTGTAAACAGCTTTTAATCTGGTCATAATTCAACAGGTTTGATTAGGGTTTTATGTTCCAAATTGAGGGCTTTTTTAGACATAAGAAATAACAAAACTTTTTTTAATGTTTTGTAAACTTTTAATAGAAGCCTTCTACACTTCCCTTGCTCAGGGAAAAATGAATCTTTAGAAGCTATACAAGTGTACCTTTCTGTAAGTACATCATGCAGTTTGTGAAATTTTTAAAAGTTGAACTTTTTATGAACAATTTTTTTTAATGCATTTTGTATTTTCATGGGCAAGTCATTTTCTAGTCTTTCCTTTGTGAGTGATCTCTATGCGTTTTGTGATTGTCTGATCGTTACAAAAATTTTTGTAGAAAACTTTTTATATTTTGCATATTTGTTATTTAACATATTTTCTTTCTCATAAATTAAGCAGCTAATATGAGTTTCAAATCTTTATACATGAATTTATGAGATAGGAAAAATGGAATTTGAATAGTTTAAATTTATTTTTATTGAATTGTTATGCACCTTTAATTTGAGATAAAATGAAATTTTTTTGCTATTTTCTTACACACCACGCATTCTATTTCATAAACACAGAGGCGGATTTAAAGAATAGGATTTTTTTAATTATATGCATTATGATTCAATTTTTTATGAAATTTCTGAAATTCATTTCCAGTTAAAATTTCAGTGATTAAAATAACTAATGACTTTCGTTTTTGATGATTATCAAATACTTTTGCAATCATCAGTAGTCATGGATCAGTTAAGATGCATGATTACAAGATCTATTTCCGGATAGCTGCTTGCCTTCAATTATATATTTTGAGAATGGCAAATCAATCATTCCCGATTTCTCTCCATTTCCTTCTCGCATCCTTGTTGAAAGCATATTAAGTGCCAATTGAGAAAATTCTGTTCTCTACCATATTTTAATCATAGTCAGGCCATAAAGGTACATCCCTGAACATAATAAGTCTCGTTAAAGGATGAAATATTCTAATGCTTCTGAATTATGTTAGTATGGGAAAAAGTTAAAATCTGTACATTGAATTGGCATAGATACCTCAGAATTTGATGATGGCTTAGAGCAATTTTTTACTACTTATAGAAGGCGAATTCAAGAACATAACTGAGATAGCTGCAAAAATTCTAACATCAACATTTCCTAATATTGAAATAATGTAAAAAAATTTGGTTTGACTGTGTCTTGAATGCATTTATCTGCAAAAAGACAATTTATTGTATTGAAAAGAATTAAAAACTTGAATGGAAGTTCAACGTTGGAAGGCAGGTTAAATAGTATGGCAGTGCAACTTGACGTCAGTAATAGTTGACTGTTCAAAATTAATATATCATTTTATTTTTTCTAACTTCATTAGAACATCATGATAATTATTAATGAAAATGGTCATAATTTTTTATTTATGTGCTTTTGTGCAATTTTTTAAAACAATTTCTGCACTCCCTTCCTTTAAATCATGTTCTATTGAAAATGTTCTCTGATCGTGAGTGACTAATAAAAGTAATATGGCTCCACATCGTTGATACATTAAATGAAACGATCAACAAAAGTTTCTCAATGATCTGAATTCGTTATCAATCTTAGTTTAAAAGTACTTTGGAAGAATTTTTTTAAACAGTTTCCTTTTATACACAAAGTTATAGTTTAAATTATTTAAACTATTTTAGATGCACGACTTTGATGCATGACTTCTTTATATATTTAAAGAAGAAAAAATGGCTTATAAGAATAATGTTTCTTCAGTGGACCACAATTTTTAAAAAATGAAAAGATGCGTCTGTTGCATTGATATGAGTATTTACTATTAAATATCACATTTTCTTATTTTTCTTTCATATTTTATATTTAATTAGTATTTGATATTCATGATGATTCAACATTCAATGATTTATGATTCATTGAATGTTGTATAGAAAATAAATTTCATAATAATGCCAAAAGTAATTTTGATAAGAAAAAAATCAATTACATTTTCTTTTATGTAGTAAATTCTTAAGTTTTTTTGATAATACTTATATAAGTACTGCCAACTTGCTTGCAGGGGAATACTGATTGTGTTTAATTTCAAATTAATCTCTTATGCATAATTTAATATTCATGGTTCCCTTAAAAAAGTAATTTTGAACTTCAAATTGTGATAGGCATTTAAACCGTGTTTCTGCAATAGTCTTGCATCTGCTCAATTCATTGTCTACACGAATGTCCCTAATGGAATCAAGTAACTATCCATATTATCTAATACCTAATTACACATTGTCAGCACCAACTTCACTTTCTTATTCCTCATGCAAAATATGCATCTGATTTCAACATTAAAATGACGCAGCACATTTTACTTCCACAGCCTATTAGCTGGATTAAAACATGTTGATAAAAAGAATTAAAACATAGCAACCATAATCGAGCAGCTTACTTATATTCCCTAATATACTTACTATCTTAGAGGACTTGACTTACAGATTTTATAGAACAATTGATGAAATAAAAGAAGAAAGCAAAATCCATTAAGTTGTTACTTTAACTTTCAACAATGGAAGAGAAACACACAATTAAATATTTGTTTAAACAATGAAAGCGGTTTGAATTTCATTGCAACAATGACAAGTATTGTTGTAAATTATGTCTAAAAATATTTTTAAAAAATTATCAAAATTTGAGAAAAGATGGAAGGCAACTAAATTGGTATATTAGAAAAGGTGATTTTTTGAATTTTAAGATGGTATAAAGGTAACTTTTGCTATAATATTTTCAGTAATTATCAAAGAAAAGTCTCAAAATTTTGCTTAATTTTTAATTAATTAATTTTCTAGTTAAAATTTCGGGAAAAAAAACCCCCAGCTCTGAGCTGCACATTCTGAAGTATGTTTGTCCAAATTTCATAGCTGTAGGCCCAGGTAGATAATTAAATTAATTGAAAAATCAAATAAGAAAGTAATAATAAAATGCAATTGTATTAATAAAAAATCTAATTACAGTGATTGAAAATAGCTGAAATTATATTACTTATTAATGAATGAGAAATGGAAACTTACAGATTATATGTAATATTTTCAAGGATATTGCACGATTTCTGCACCATGGGCTCAACAAGAGTTTAACTCTCTGAGCGCCCAATTATTTTGAGCTTTTAGCTGTCAGGTTAGAAAACTTAGCTTTTAAAGCGAATGAACCACTTTTTTCTGTATTTAATTATATATCTGAAATCTTAAGAATACTTTATCCATGAATTTTTGAAAAAATTTACATATAAATACGAGCTATCTGCTTTTGAAGTGAACCTGAAAAACGTAAACAGACGTTTGCGCTGCTCGGATGGTTAATCCGCCTCTGTATCTGTGTAGTGTTTTTTTTTTTTTTTTTTTTTTTTTTTTTTTTTTTGTCTCTTTACTCAATATTTTCCATACTTAAATTTAATTCAAGTTTTTCAGTGAGAAATATATTCTAGAAACATTATTAAGCATAAATCAGATTTTTTAAAGAAACTTTCTGGTTACAGTGAACTGTTGTACTTTAGTGTTTCTGATTAATCTAACTTGGACAGGAAAATTAAGCTGGCGTTTAAATATTACCTCAATATTGTTTCTATGCATCAGTTATTATTCCATTTCACCTTATATATGCAAGTCATAAAAATATTTTTAGATTTTGAAATGTTATTTCTATATCGCAAGCTGAATAAGATTCATTTTGATTGTATATACATTGCAAAGAAATAATTTTGTGCATTTGACTTTAGGAATTCTTGTATGCTCTTGCATTGCATAGTACAAATATACCGGTGATTAATATTATGTGTCTAGATGGTATGCATTTATTAAAAGAATGAACATAACACATACTTTATGTATTAAGTGATGAACTCAAAGTTCAAGTCAGCAACACTGTACTCTTCAAAGTCAAATCTGTTGGCTTCCATTATGTAATTGTAATTTTGTGATACTTTTGTAGTATAAAACTGTACAAATGCCAAAATGGATAAATTAAACACAAATTACTCAACAACAAAAAAATTACCGTTTTGAAGCTCATGTATTATTTTTGTATTTTTTAAAATACCCTATTTTTAATATAATGGTGATTCTATGTCTTTTAAGGGGCAATAATCACTTTTTAGCAGTTATTATTTTATAACGGCTATACTTTCAATTTTTAAAATGAAAAGCCTTCTTCAAAATGCATTTTTGGTAAATATAGTGAAATTCACTTATGCAATATGTACTTTGATATTGACTTTGTATTATGTGTCGGTGCACTCACCTGTAAATATTATTCAATTTTCCTCCATAATAGTTCATTTTTAAGCTTATCAGATGTAAGAGATTTGTAAAAAATTAGAACTGCTTTTTATCATTTATCCATTCAGTTTAGAGAAGTTTTTATTCATAAAAATATTCCATACAGACCAAAAGAAAAGTTGAAGCATTTCTTTAGAAGTAAGTTAATTACTTGATGTAGTTTTTATTTATAATAGAAAAATGATTGTATTTCTATCAGTGATTAAAATATGATTATATTAAAGACAGTGTTTCTGATATATGCAGTGTATACCTATTTGTAGAAATAAAATTTTATGTCTTTCTTGAATTTATTTTCCTTGTTGGTGCTGTATTTATTCCATTTTCAATGGAGACTTTTACTGTTTTCATGTAAATTTAGAACTGATATATAACATTTCAACCAAAGTTTCATTTTTCATATGAATCCAATACATATATTACTAAACAATACATATGTTTTTCAGTTATAATAAAATATTAATTTTTTTCTTCTACTCATATGCATCGCATCATATCTACCAAAGAAAAAGATGTTACTTATTCTGTTAATAATCATTGTTTGAGGCTTATCAGTAAATGTTGGACAAAAACAAATTACAGAATTCTGATCTGAAATCTAATAATAAAAAGCACCATTGAAAATATTGATGTAAATTTGATAGTTTTAAAAATGTCTGTCATTTGAATTTTTTTTTCTGTGAAGTCTTCTATGTAGCACATCTGTCACAAGCAATTATTTTAATTGACTCTGTTATAATGCAGTTAAAATTTATGAAAAAAATAAGTATGGTAGATAGTGCATTGTATTGTATGTAGTAATTGATTTCAGCAACATAAAAGTCAAGATTTTTTTCATTCTTTCTGGCGTTGTTGGAGAAAGCAAGATACTAAACTAGAAGCAAACATCATATTAAAATCCAAAAGTACTAATGGTTACATTTTTTTTTTTAAAACTTTAATTCTGAAATTCAACTTGCTTTGTTTCAGGTTTCTTCATTTAAATTAATTGAGTGGAATATATTTGTACACAAAAGTTTAGATTTCTTATATACATCTCAAAGATTGGAATACAGAAGACTTTTTTCAGTATTGAGGAATCGCATGCCAATTTTAGCCAAAGTAATTTTCTGAAACAAACTGATTTTTAAAAAATATATTTGATCGTGGAATTTAAAAGTCTGGTGCAATTTTGTTTTAGGAATGGGAAAAACCTACTGGTTTTAACCGTTTTTTTTTTGTTCGGTTAACCGTTTTTTTTTTCGTTCATTTTTTTTATTCCGGTTATATTTTTAAAATACAATAACTGGGTAAAAAAACTGGATTGGATGATAGGTTCGATTAGACTAAAATTTATCAAGTTATGAAGCTTTGAATTTCATCATCTTGGGCCAACCAACGATAACCGCTTCCTCGCGGCATCTGTTGGTTGGCGAATTACTAAAAGAGTCTTTATGAACAGATAAATATTGGCCAATGGATTGGTTTCCTGTAAAAACAATATTAATAAACAATTTTGTCTAGAAACAGCGTTTTTGTTTTTTTTAATACCCCCCCCCCCAAACTGGTTCCGCCAAGTTAAACCGGAGGTGAAAAAAACCTGAATACCAAAAATGGGTTATGGGGTTTTTTATTAATGGTTTATATTAATGGGTTTATGGGTTATTATAATGGGCGCAATAATCGCTATCCCTATTTTGTCTTATTATCAGGATAGTCTTCATCTTTTCAATACTTCATCTCTAGATGAGCTCTCAGTTATAAAATATATTTACAACACTCATGTAAAACAGGATAAAAATGACATTTTTATTGAAACATCAGAATGGTCTAAAGTGTAAGAAACATAAAAGGAAAAAGAAAGAAAGAAAGCTGATACTTAAAATTCGTCTAGGTAAGCTATCAATTAATATTCAGTAGTTCACAAACTTGACTTCCTCCCTCTTTTCTTTTTATTTTTTTAAGTTAATTTATTTTTGAGTACTCCCTATTGTCATATTCCAAAACATCCTTTTGCACATAGTTTTTTTTAATAACATCGATAACTTGGATTAGGCTAAGAGTCAAACGATTCGGGCTAACTAACATTTGTAGGATATATTTTTAATTATGTAGTTTATTCCCCCCTTTTTTATAATAGTTTTTAGTTCCACGACCTAGTAAATGAAAATAGCATTAAAATAATTTCGCCTTAACTTGTGGCGGAAACTAAAAATTACTCATCGTTATAATCAACTATTCAAATGGAAGACGATTTTCAACGCAATCTGTGAGCTTGTTTCATGGAGCTGAGTTTTTATAAAATTAGGTACGAATGAAATATAATCTCGTGTCTGGAGCTGTATCGAGCTTATTGCAATATTTGCTATTGGTATACTCGTAAGACGAGAATTTTTCCACAAATTCTATTTTTGCGAAAGGTATTAAATATTTTATTACTTTGACATAGAGTTCTTGGCACTCTTCTTTCACTGCTACCCAGTAGGTTTTAGGGCTTGCGTAACTTTTACTTTTCACACAAACTTTGTTTCACATAACTTGTTTTCATTTTAATGCCTTATATTTTCGAGTACCCCTAACTGTTTTGCGGCATACCTTTAGGGGTTATTCGCACTACAGGTTGGGAACCTCTGGCATAGAGAATTACAGCACTCATGGGAAACAGAACAGTAAAGCATAAGAAACATGAAAAAGAGCTGGCACTGTTCCATTCAAAACGGTCAAGATACTGATGCGTTTGAAAATAACTTTTGTAACATTGAATTTGAATTAAAGAGTTATGGGATTTGAAGCAACAAAGGCTGTTATCCCCTACTTCCAAGTCAGACACCGGGCCGCGGTGGTCTAGCGGTACGGTTTCGGCTTTGGGGCCGGAGGGTTCGAAACCCGATGTCACTGAAGATCCGACGTGTATGAGGTCTGTTGCACGCTAAATCATACGTAGTGGCCAAACGTCCTCCGTTGGTGTGGCGTGGAAGTTTGGAGAGGGGGTGCTAGCTCGGGTGTCGTCCTCGACATCTGACCGCGGTTCAAAATTACGAGGTCCGTCCCAAAATAGCCCTTGCATTGCTTCAAAACGGGATGTTTATCTAACTAAACTAAACCAAGTTAGACACAGTATAGTTCGTTCCAAAAAGACGATTTCATAATAATGATTAGATCATTTCATAAAGAGTATTGTATCAATCTTTCCATGCAGAAGAAATCCGAATTTGATTATCTTGGACAGAGAAAAAAAAATCAACACAAGAAGAGCAACAAAGGTACCGAATCGCTGGATGCCAAACGGATGCGGCTAAAAAATATCAAAGTACTTGAGGGCTTGGATGAAGATGATCAGATGTTTCTTGATGGTAAAGGCATGAGACAGAAGGACATGATAAGTAATGTTTGGTTCGACGATGTTCAATTTGTTCCAGAGAATAACTCTGAAAGATTCATATTTTTCGCACTTGAGTAGGATGTGAGAAATATCACTGATTTCATTACAGACCATGCACAAAGGATCGGGATGAAGGTCGAATCTGTGAAGGAGACCTGGTGTTATGATGGTTTTGTTAATTATGCGTGCAATTAGTCTGTCCTGCACTCTGTTTCCAGTCCATTTAGAGATGGTAGAATGTCCGGAATGTTTCCAATCAATGCTTGGTATTACTTTTGTAACATTCAGTGGCGTAGCGAGGGTAACAGTGGCGAATCCAGGGAGGGGGCTATGGGGCTGCAGCCCCTCCCAGAGCAAAACCAGAATTCTTGATTTTATTTAAAATCACTACAGATGTTTGTTCTTAATTCCCCTTTCTTTAAAAAAATAATAATAACATGACAACATTGCTTTCTGGCTTGACAGGCTCGAAAATTTTCCTACTTTTCTAGTCATTCCACTTGAACCTGTAGCGTCGACAGGGTCGAAAACACTTTTTGGCTACTTATTTCACTGTTTTTTTTATTAAATTATCGAAAGTATTGTAGTGTTCTGTATGATTCTTATCATCAGGTGAGTAAAGTTTATGAAGTTAAAGTGTTTTGGTTTCCATAAGCCATGAGGTTTGACATTCGTCATGACGATACGAAATTTTTCTGGCCTCAGCCCCTCCCAGACCCAAATTCTGGATTCGCCACTGGAGGGAAACCATAAGCAAATTACTCCCGTCCAGCCGTAGCGCGTGGGGAAACATGAATGAACCGATCGCCACGACAATTAATCAGGCACTGTAGCCCCCGCATTATAGCCCAATTATGAGCAGCTCATGCGGCGCCCCCTCGGACAGAGGTACGAGCCGTTGCGTAGCGAGGGTTAGAGGTCTATTCTGGTACCCCCGGTTGGGTTGGGTTCCGTTGTTAACGTGCGGAACCCAACCCAACCGGGGGTACCAGAATAGACCTCAAAGAGGCGCCGGGCCATAATTTGATTCGCCCCACGGTCATCATCAGTGTATCAGCTTGCGTAAACAGCGCACGAGAGCATGGTATTTCTTTGCCACGTCATCGTATCTGACTTTAATCCCCTTCCTGGCTTTGCCCGAGCACAGCTCGAGCGTGCGAATCGTTCAAATCTGGCTCATCCCGAGTATAGCTCGGGCAATATAAAATTTTACACTATGTAGCGAGCCTTTCACGAATTTATTCTTTATATGCTTGCTTCGATGACTTTTGTTGACATTTCTAGCCACTAGATGGTAGCCCTATACTAATTGCAGGTTGAAAGTGAACTGTTCTAAGGTCTATTTGTTTAGTTTTTTTGTAAGAATTCGTAGATAGTAGTTGTTGATTTTCTTATCCGATTTTTTATTACCATGGCTTGTGTGCAGCCTGATGATTCTGATTTGAGTGAATCTAATTTAGATGATATTGAAGATGAATATCGC
>BGPR01002780.1:70199-94361 GCA_013235015.1 Araneus ventricosus | reverse complement strand
AAACCGCCAAATTGGCGTTAATACGTAAGTACAAAAACCGCCAAATTTGGTGGCACTTAAAAACCGCCAAATCTGTAGCCTCGGTGGCGTTAATACGTAAGTACCGGTTAGACACAACAATAATTTTAAAATAAAACTACAAATATCAATTTTATTTCAAGATGTCGTTTATATGTATACAAAAATGGAGTTTTAAAATCATATTAAACCTTATTAACTTTAAAACTTTATTTTTAAGCAGAAGTTTTAAGAATGGAACGGAAATTGCTGTGTCAAAAGTTTGAGCACAAAACTGCGTTTTTCCGAAAGAATTTTCTTATCAGAAGCATAAATAATCCGGTGTATGGGAGCAAAACTGAAGTCCATTTCTCTGAAATTGCATCGACTTTAAAGAGGTCAAAACGTGGAATTTATCAAATATTAGCTTGTGGTAAAAACTTTAAACGAAAATCTCGTTCTGGAAGGCCACAAGTGACCAGCTCTCGCGATGACATGCACATCAGAATTTTGGCTTCAATTAGGAATTTTACTCTTTCTCGAAGTAAAAGTATCATTGGAGGACAAATATCGAAAAAGAAAAAACTACTCACAGAAGAATTTTAGAATCGGGCTATATGAAAAACCGCAAGATCCCTCGATCATCTGGCTTGACACCACACCACAAAGAAATTTGATTACAGTAGCCAAACAGCACATGCCATTTGATTATATGTTGCTTATTGCTATATTCAGCGATGGAAAAAAATGGAATTTGGAAGGACCTGATGTGATTGCATGCTATTGGCATGATCTTCGAAAAGAACTGAGAGGCATGTTTAGATGACAACTTGGTGATGGACTTCTGATGGTATGGGCAGCGGTTTGTTTCAATAGTCAGACATTCCTAGCCGTACTCAGGGTCGAAAACAATCTGAAAACTACCAAGAGACACTTGCCTGTCATTTGGTTCCCTTTGTTGAAATTTTTGGTGGAACAGATTTGACTTTTAACATGACAACCCTTCAATACATGCCTCCAAATTAACATCACAGTGGTTTAGCTCCAACATGGGGTCGGTTTTGAGTGGTCTAGCCCTACGTCCTGATTTGGACTTAATAGAAAACGAGTGGGGTAAATTCACAAATTTAATTTATCAAAATAGTAAGCAGTATTCTTCAGTTGAAGTCCTGAAATTTGCCATTGAAGATGCTTGGTTTGAACTACAGCCATAACTAATACAGAACTTAGTATTATCGATGGGAAACCATGTATTTCACGTAATTCAATAAAAAGGAACAACAATCCAGTATTATCATTTTATTTTTACTCGACTGTAAAAAATAAACATCTCATGTGTTTAAACTTTTGACACGCCTATTTTTGTATTTTTGCTAAATTCGATGGTTGAAATTAAATTTTAAAGCATGATTTGTATCAAGTATAATTTAAATTTTATATTTTTTACACATATGGGCACTGATTTAAAATATAGTATATTTTAAAGTTTTATTTTAAAATTCTTGTTGTGCTTAAACTTTTGACCTGTACTGTATAGCTTATTTACAGTATATCTTCTAACTTTTTTGGTATGAACAATGACTAAAAAAAAAAAATGCTACCATTGCATTTGTAAAATGTAAACATAATGTTGTTGTGAAAATTTAAAAGTAAAGCAAGAGAATATGACCGAATAAAATAAGTTCTGCTTAATTTATCTACTACATAAAACGAAGGTCTTTGTATGATCAACAGCTATAATGCACAGTAGTTCAATAGCATTGGGTGGATCTTGATATGGGTTTCCCTCTTCTATGATGAAATATCTGCACAAGGAACAATATCCGAGAGGAACAAAGAACAATATCCAAGAGGAGCAACAAGGAAGCTGATTAGGATTCTTCGGCTGGATTTTGGAAGTGGAGCAGGGTGTAGTGGAGCCGGCACACCGTTCAGGCACTGCTCTTTTTGCTACGACAAATAAATATAAAACAGATTGTGGAAACGTTCTTAAAACAGCTCAATTTTTGTCACCCGGTTAGAGCGTCCCGGCATTACTTATTTTGCGACTACATCACTGAAGCGGAAGCTAATTGAATATAATACAAGGTTTGAAAAACAATCTAATAGATGGCGCTAGCTGCGAGCAAGTGAGACCAAACTTGGTGCGCATGATCATCAGAGCGGGCAATTGTACAGGTGTGTGTTTCGTTAGCGAGCGGTGAGTTTAAGTGCGTTGTTCAGTTGTGATTGTCACAAGCGAAATTGACTAAATATTTAACAGATATTCGAGTGTTTATTGTGCTCGAAATGCCATGAAAATGTTAAGGCAGTGCAACGGTCATGGCAGGAGGAGTTTCACGACAAGAACTGGCAGGAAAAAAGGATTGTAGTCCACACGATTGACAGCGAAATCTGCTCACGTGTGATGGATGGATTCCAGAACCGCATCACGGCTGTCCTTGTTAAAGAAGACGGTCACTTCGAACCCCTTTATCAATAACTGCCTGAATCCGAGACAGCTGAAGCTGACAGTACATAGAAAGCTACAAGTGACCGCATCATCAAGAATGACGTAATACATCTTTCTACGATGTTGTTAGGACTATAGAAAGAGATTCACGAAATTAAAGAACTTTCTTTTGAAATCTTTTCAGAGCATCCATTAATAGTGTTTCTAATCAAATTCTAACCGATATTGATTATTTTTAAATACATTAGGATCAGGGCCGTTTTATCCAATGGTCTTATCGGGCTGTAGCCTAGGGGCTTCAATGATCCAAGGGCGCCTAAAAATTGACTATAGTGATTTTTTAAAAAAATTTTCTGCTTGTAAAATTGTAGGGTGTTAAGCAGAGAATAAAGATGAATTTTCTTTTTCTTTTTTTTCTTCTTAGTACTTTCTCGTATACGAACTACAAAAAGAGAAAGTATTGTAATCGTCAAAAAATTCGAACTCGAGATTTTGACGAATCTCCACGTTTTAGACCTCCGTGAGTCCGAAAAACACAATTTTGGAATTATGTATGTCTATGAACACGATAACTCGAAAACTATTAAAGCTAGAGGGATGAAATTTAGTATGTGAGCTTTGCACATAATTTGTAGGCTTCTATCAAATTTTGGATAAATTCCATCCACTTTTAGTCCGTCTGTCCGTCTGTCTACGTTCATGTGAACACGATAACTCAAAAACTTAAATAGCTAGATAGATAAAAATTTGGTACACAGTTTTATCAACAGGAATATAGGTCCGTATCAAATTTTGGACCAACTCCGTCAAAGGGTTGACTGTCTGATTATACAGGCCGACAGACAGTCAACCCTTCTTGCTTGCATGCTGGTGAACACGATAACTTCTTAACACAATGACTTAGATAAATGACATTTGTTAACTGACCTTCTAACATTAATTGTAGATCTGTGTCCAATATTTGTTCCAATCGGTTGAAAAAAGGCATTCAAAGTGCATATTCAATTTTCTTACTATGATGCAAGGCCATTTTGCGTCTTGGCGATATTCGTGACCTTGGCGCACACGAAGGGAAACTAATGAATAGTCATGGCATTCTGGGTTACAAAAGGTTCGCGTTTTTTAACCGCGATTGGGGGGGGGGAGGAAAATGACACCTTTATGGGAAGTACACGAGAAAGTTTATAGGAGATCACTCCCGCTAATATTTTTTATTAGGAAGATATTTTTATTTTACCATTGGCGCTCAAGTTCCAGGATCCAGGTCCTTCAAATCTGTTTTGAGGCCTTGATTAGGATCACGTATTTAATGCTATTTAGCTGGGTGTAAAGATACAAGATATAGCTGAATTGTTAGCTTTTTAGTAAAGTCACTTGAAGTTGTTACTGATAGTAAAACCATCTTATATTAAGTAGCTAAAGTATACTTTGAAATGAGTCGCACATTTATCAGCATAAAGATAATTAAAGCTGAATTATCGTACTTTTTTTCTTGCAAAATAGCCCATATATTGGTTTGATAAACCAATAATGACCCTCATTAGGTAACTTGACTATGTAGGCCTTAATTTTGAAAGGATAGCGATTAAGACATAAATGGGAAAAAAAATCCTGTTATTTCAGTAGCTAAACATGATTGAAGATTGCTAGTATATTATAGAAAGCTTGTAATAATAAAAGCTATGTATTAAAACGAGACAAATAAATAATGTCTAAGTACACATGTGTCCGAAGAAATTTAAAACATAGGTTTATTTCGGTATGTACAGTTTAAAAAGTGAATATGTACAATAATAAAATTACCCTTTTCTTCCTGAAATTTGACATCTGTTTCCTTCAACAACTTTCCTATTCTGCGAGCAAATATTTCTAACAGTGATTATTTTCAAAACTGCCACAAAGCACATGTCAGCAATTTCAAATTTTAGGTAAGACTTATTTATTTCTTTTTAAATGTTAATAGCTGTTCTGTCCGATAAGTATCCCAAGCATAAAAATAATTTCATAAGGAAATTTCTGACTGTTTCAAGCCTGAGTGGCAATTGCTTGTAAAATCCAGCCATCATAGCTTCATAGAATTTCGTCTTCAAATCAATAAATCTTTATTTTCGATTGCTTTTTCCCCAAAAAAAGCTGGTTATTGACGATTTGAGTTTTGTTATAAACAAAAAAAAAATTGTAATATATTTTCATACTAGCCGCCTTCGGCAACCAGCTTGTTCACCAGGCCTATAATTTCAATTGATCCCTTATGATAATAGTTCCCTTAACAAATTAATTTTTAACTTCAAAATGTGATAGACATTTTAACCCGTGTTCTTTCAGTAACCTTGCACCTGCTTTGCCCATTGTCTACTGTAGACAAGTAGCTGTCCGTGCCATCTAACATCTAATTATACGTTGTCGGAGCCTGCTTCAATTTCTTATTTTTCATACAAAATATGCATTTGAATTTAACATTAATACGGCACTGCACATTTTATGCGTAGCAGGTTGTTAGCTGAATTCAAACATGGTGATAAAAAGAATTAAAACAAAGCAAACGTAATCATTCAGCTTACTGGATATATTTCCTAACATACTTACTGTATTAGAGGACTTAGTTTATAAATTTCACAGAAAAATTAATGAAATAAAAAAAGAAAAGGAAAATCCTTTAGGTTATTACTTTAGCTCTCAACAATGGAAGAGAAACATGCAATTAAATATTTGTTTACGCAATGACAATGGCTTGAATTTCACTGCAACATTGAAAAGTATTGTTGTAAATTATGCCTAAAAATGCTTTTACAAATTAGCAAGAAAAAAATGTTCGACAATTTAATTGACATCATTGAAAAGATAATTTTTTGAATTTTCAGATGGTATAAAAGTCTTTTGTGATCTACTATTTTCAGAATTTATAAAGGAAAAAAAAGACAACATTTCGCTTAATTTTTAATTAATTAAAAGTCTAATTAAAATTTTTAAAAACTGGCTCCCAGTCGTACATTCCCATCTCCAAAGTATGTTCGTGCCAAATTTCCTAGTTCTAGGACCAGTGAGCTGTCATCTAGAGCGCCTAGACACACACACGCACGCACGCACCTTTCCTATTAGCAGAGATTGTCCGGTCCGCAGAGATATTCTTATGGCCACGAATTTGATATGCTGCTATTAAAGAATATAGAACCTTCTCCATTTTTGCAATTTTTTTTTTGTTTGGTTCTTTATCCCTGATTATTTCTGTCTAAATGTATTATTGAGCTAAAAATGTTTTTGATATTTGATTGGATTAATCTCCATCTAAATCCTTTGCTCAGAAGCAAACTCTCAATGGCAAATAAAATTTCCTTAGTTATAATCAAATTTAAACGTAAGACATTATTGGAATATATTCATTAAGTGATTTTTATCTTTTAAATTGATTGCGAATTTGAACATGATTACAGATTTCAATATCAAAAATATGTCATTTGATACATGAGTTAGACATGTTTCAATGTGCGAATTAGTTAATGTGCACATAATCTTTCGCACATAGTACTTATTTGTTGTCAACATAAGATGGACGCTTTCATTTTTAGAAGTCTTCTTTGATTAGTCTTGTTCCGAGCTGTTTAAAATTAACATTTTAACGCTCATAAATAATGCGGATGAGTTTGCATTCAACCACGAGTTATTACGCTTAGAAGGAGAACTCTTTCCGGTATCAACAACTGCTAAATTTATTTAATTACTATTCTGAGCCCTCATTAGAACTGGTTTTGTTTTTAAAAATAGAATAGGTTTTAAAATAGAATATGAATCAAGTGATCAAAGAAAAAAAAATGTGAAAAAAGAATCCGTAAACAATACAATCTCTTGATCGCCTTTATAGTCCAAATAAAGAAATAAAAAATCGACAGAATAAAAAAAAAAAAAATGGTGGTAGTTTTACGAAATTTGGCACAGTTGTTGGGGATAGTGTCTAAACAACTATACTAAAGTCACGCCCTGGGGTTGCCAAAGTGCGGGGGGTACAGAGAATGCTAAGGGGCTTTTTCAGTTTTCTTAAATATCTCGGAAAACTATGTGGTTCTAGAGAAGAAATCTCAATTACAAAATAAACTACATTAAATTCTCCAAGAAAGACCTACATCTTTATTTTAGCATCAATAGATTAAGAAGATATAGGGAGTTAAAAAGTGAGAATTTTGAAATTCCTTGTAATGGTAAAATCAATAAAAAATGCTGAAGTAACCCTTCACTAGCAGCACCGCATGCATATATAATAATTTTATAAAGGCAGTATTGTATGTGTTGAGAATAGTGTGTAGTGAGGGGTGGGGGGCACAAATATATTTGATGAACAGTCATGATCCTTCCTCCCCTCAATCCTCCTCCATAAGATCAATTCTGCTCGTAGTCAACGAAGGGAAAGATAGAAAAAAATGGTGTAGTTTTGAAATTTGTACTTACTAGGAATAGTCCTTCAAACAACACTTTTAAAAGTCCCACGTGGGAGGTTACCTCAAGGGGTACAGGGGGTATAGGAGGCTTTTCGCCTTTTTCTTAAATATCTCGAGAAACGGTCTGGCAGAAAATCTCAATTACAAAAAATAAACTCGCATAATCCCTACAAAAAGTCCACATCTTTTATTTTAGCATCGATAGTTTAGAATATATGGGTAGTTGAAAGTGAGTATTGGCAGATTCCTCTGATTGAGTGGTAAAATGAATAAAAAATTCAGTAACAGTACCACTGTGAAGCACCTCATGCTTATTAATCGTTATAATAGTATTTGATGTGTTGAAGGAATAGTGGTGGTAATTGTCGGGCCGGGGGGGGGGGGGGCACAAATGATATTTGAGTAACTGTGTCATCACTTCCTCCCTCATATCGTTCCTCCACAAGATAATTTCTACTCAGTCGCTTGGTTCACTATAAACGCTCCAAATGTAGGTATATTGACACCAGTATAAATCTAAATATACATAACATGATGGGTTTTACATAGACAGCTCGCAACATTCTGTATTTTTCTCACATTCCAGTTCATGTTTTTAACACCTAGTCAACATATCACCACTGTAAAAATGTGATTGGAGGAATTCCAGTTTTCACTAGAGATGTATAACTCTAGGCCAGATACGGAATAACAGTTTTAGTAGAACAAACAGAATCACAGACCCAGTTTCCTGTGTGTGATTAGATGTCAAACAGTGCGTTTATCAACATTATTATAGATTCACAGTATGGAATACAGAGTTCAAATGTTCATTGTAAGATTATGATGACTGAATAAGATGTGTTCAGAGGTGAAAGGAATAGATGGTTGATTTCAGCGTACATATAAAATGATGGGAAGCCTGAACTATTCAGAGGACAGGAAAAATATTATTCTTCATGCTTGCAAGAAAAAAATACACGAGGACTAAATCAATTACAAGAGACTTCGAAATGGCTTGTTTAGATGGACAGCCTTACATAATCTAACCCCTGTTTCGCGTTCATCCCAACGACTTGATTTAAAGTAAGTGCTTATGTGTGCTGTCATGGATTTCCTGTAGCTAATAGAATGCCTCTAGAGAAGAGTTCGAACTCGATCGAGCAGTAGAAAGATCAATAAATTTAATTACGAACAAGTGTCAAAGTGTTTGTATATTTTATGTAGGTTGCTATAATTATATATATATAATATTATGTTTAGATATAATGTTATAATAGATGCCAGACTCTACCTAAAAATGATGCTAGCTTTTTCAGCCACTTGCCCATAATTCTTCTCTATATATTCTAAGCCATTCATCCTAGTAAGAAAAATGAAGGACTGTTTTGGGAAATTTAGATAGTTTAATTTGTGATTGGAGTATTTTCTACGACCCAGTCAGTTTCAAGAGAATTAGCTGAACAAACCCCCCCCTTACACTGTACGGCAGTACCACCGTCGAGGACTTTAATAATGTTGTTAGGAACTATTCCCCTACAACTGTCAAATGTTCAAAACTACCATTTATTTTTCTATTTTTCCTTGTGACTCTATACGATTGAATGAAGAGCAGTTAGGGGAGGAAGGGATCACATTCTGTTCATCAAATATTGTGCCTGCCCCGCCGCCGATATTCTACACACATACTACAATTATATAGAAATTATTATATAGGCAATGAGGTGCTTCTGGAAGGTTTTGGCGGCATAGCCTGATTTTACTGATTACTAAGGAATTTCAAAAATTCTCTTTCAACTCCAGTATCTTCTAACTATGATAAAATAAAGATGTGGAGTCTTTTCATGTAGAATTTAATGTAGGATTTATTTTTGTAATTGAGAGTTTTCTCTATAACCCATAGTTTTCCAGTATTAGAAAAACTGCAAAACTCCCCCCTACCCCTCTGTACCCCCGCATAAGCCCCACGGTCGAGGGACTTTTTAAAGGTATTGTTTGGGCACTAATCCCTACAACATGCCAAATTCAAACTAGCACCATTTTTTTCACTCTATTTTTCCTTGTACTGGACTATTATACAGTTGTCATGAGAATCCAATTACAAGTAGCAAACCTGTTAGATAAGGGGGGAGGGAGGGACAGAGAATTTCTCTAGAGCTCTTTATTGTGATATGCGATTCAGGTCGTTGGAGCACAAAAATGTTAGTAACCCCATGTCTCCCGTGAGCCACAAACGTAAGCAATGTGGGTTAGTATTGTTATAATGACAGCTCAGAACGACACAAATCGGCCAGTGTGCACCGGGCCTTACACTCGTGTTCTCTTATCATGTTCTTTTAACAGGGGTCACCACGATTTCGTGGACGAAAAGTTGCCGGATAAGCAAGCGGGTTATCTCTTCCCTGGTGGGCATAGTAATGGTGTGGATTGAGTTACCCCTCACCGATGACGATGCGTACCTCTGTCGGGAGGGGACGGGCTGTGGCCGGTGATGGCCGTTAGGACTCCGACCCCAGTATCCGTGCTGTTGCAGCGATCGTTCTTCAGCGGATCTGGACGCCAAGGCAATGCCGGGCAGCTCGATTTAACACGTTCACGCCGGCGCTGCAATTGACATTTCTTTCCCATGGGCGTTTACTCTAAGAGCGCTTTGCTTTATCGGGCGGCACCGAATTAAAGGGAAAAATGAAATTTTACCCCAATGATAATCATTGTTGCATTACATTTATGTTTATAATATTGATTTGAAATAAAATAAATCCTACTTTTTAAATTAATATACGTTACATTTCCATTATTTTAATTTTCAATTATATGGAATTTTTTTCTAGTTACTAAACGAAATAATAAATATATGCACCGCCTGATGAAACATTAAAGTGTGAGCCAATGTGGTAAGCGCCGCCTGATGGGACATATCGATGCGAGCCACCGGAGGTACGCGCCGCCTGATGGGACACATCGGTGCGAGCCACCGGTGGTACGCGCTGCCTGATGGGACACATCGGTGCGAGCCACCGGTGGTACGCGCCGGCGTGAACGTGTTAAGGTCATAGACTAAGGATCGTAAGTCTATGGTTAAGGTTATCGTGTTCTTCTCTTTCTCATGCATACTTCAACAATATGGCTAGTTTTGTGTTTTAGCTTCGCCGTGTAGCTTACGCTGATCACTGAAAGGCCTCTGAATTGCTGTTATCAGTTTATGAAATTAGATACTTTCTGAAAGCTGGTGCTTTCACCAATGTTTGCGCCTATTCACCATCAAGGGCAGATTTCCCATAGGGCAACCTAAGCCACGGCTTAAGGCGCAGCCGTCAGAAGCGCATGTACAGAAGAAATAACAACCAAATACTATTTAAATACTTTTCAGCGTTATTTTGAAAAGGCAATATAAAATGATGTTTTTGAAACTTACATTCGTTACATTAAATATATTGAGCGATACAGTTATTGTCAAGTGTACCCTTGGCTTCTTTGAATTGAAATAGATTTAATAAATTCTGTCCACTTCAATGACCTTTCAAGTCTATTCACTGACAAAAGCGCGAACGAAGTTCTGGTTAGGTATTTTAGAAGATTTCAAGAAATTCGATGAAGTATTTTTGCAGGAGTTATTGCTATGTTGTTTCATAAGTAGTGTAATTTTGAATAAAAAATTTGATGTGTTTCGAAGATTATAAAGATTGTATTAAGTGTATCAAAAATAAACTATTGTATATTAAAAATTGAAAATTATATATTAACTATTTTGAGAGGAGGCGCAGAATATGCTTCGGCCTAGGTAGGGCGCAGAAAAGTGTAAACCCGGCCGTGTTCACCATTAGCGTTGGTTTCATTGTGCTTCTTTGAGAAAGTGAAATCATGAAGAAAGTGCATTTTCGGTATTTAATGTTTCTTTACTACCGCAAAGACAAGAAGGCCTTTCAAGCTGCGAAAAAGAGATGTGATATTTTCGGTTGGTTGCTTCGTGTTTCTTGGCGCAAGAGCCAGTTTCGGTCATACTGCACCACGCAAATGGTTAAAAACAGAACAGTGTGATAAAATTTAAAATTTATTCATAATCAAGAATACCTCAGATATAGGAAGAAAAAACAGTTAAAAAGAAGGTAAACTAGAAAGAAAATTTAAATAAAATACTCAAACGAACAAATCAGAAGGCGTAGAGAAGGGTAAGCATGAAGAGAGGAAAGGTCCCTGGGTACCTCGGGTTTGGGATACCCGTACTCACCTAAAGAAGGCGAGCCCCTGAGAGGGTGATATTTTCAGAGATAATACTGTAAGTGAACAAACAGTGCATAAATTATTAGAGAAAATCAGATGGGATGAATTTCACGTCTAAGACGGAAACTCTCTGGTAGGCCGTCCGCAGATGATGGCGACCAAATTAAGGCGCTGGTCATAAATAATCAACGCCTTATAACACGCGACATAACAGAGACCCGAAGTGGTGATTTCGACCATTTATGAGCATTTGATCCCACTTTTCTTCCGTAGTCGCCTCTGGACATTTGGGCATCCCAGAAATAAGAGAATACTTTCGATGGACCTTATTTCCGAGTGTAAATTATTGCTCAAACGCGAAGAAGACGATTCATTTTTGTAACGGAGAATGGCAGGTGATGAGAAATGAATCGTCTACAATAATGTTGAACGAAAACAGTCATGGAGTTATATTCGAGTGAACGGCCATCAACCACACCAAAGGAAAATATCCATTCCCAGAAAGTAATGCTGTGCTCCTAGTCGGAATGGAAGTCGATTAAGAACTGCTGCCGCGTAAGCAAACAATTAATTCGGTTAAATATAATAGCCAGCTGGACAATTTGAAGCAAGCCATTGCCCAGAATTGGTCATGGTAAACGGGTGGCCTTTCATCAGGATAACGCTAGACCAAATATATCTTTGGCCACCCGGCGGAAGTTGTCGCAGCATTGCTGGGATGCCTTTCCCTTCGTCCAGATAGTCCTGGCTTGGCACCTTCGGACTATCATCTTTTCCTATCTTTTCAAAATTCGCTAAAGAGAAAAAATTTCAATTTTCTGAAGGACTACAAACAGCACTTTGAACAGTTTTTTAGCGATAAGCCGGGTATGCTCAAATAGAGTGGGATATTGAAACTTTCCAAAAGATTGCAAATCATTACCAAGTAAAATGGTGCATCTATTATTGAATAAGCTTCATTGTTAGTTCAAAACGTTTATTTTCTTGTTACCCCAAAAATCGGTGGAGACTTTTCGAACAACCCAATAATAAAGAGAATGGAGTATGTATTTTTTATAATCTTTTCCCTTTAACTAATTTTGCTTAAAATTTGATACTGATCTACAGTTTGTTGTAAAGATCACATGATATAATTCATTCACCTACTTGTTGCGTTTTGAGTCGCATCCATGTTCAAGTGAATACACAGACAGTCAACCCAATGACGGATTTATCCAAAATTTGACGCAAAACCACAATTTTGGTGATAAAATCATATGCCAAATTTAAACCACATAGATTGTTAAGTTTTTATGTTATCACATTCACATGCACACGGATGGGAAGATAGACAGACTTCTCTTAAACAGATTTCGCCCAAAATTTGACACGGGGTTACGATTTTTGTATAAAGACCTCGAACCGCACTTAATCCTTCTAGTTCGCTGCGTTTTTGTTGCACGCTTTTATTTAACTTGACTTGTTTCATGTTTGTAAAGATGGAATCTTGTAATCCAGTTTCCATTAGCTTCTTGATGGGCTAGCGTTTTGTAATTTTGTACACTTATGGATTCTCGGAGACATCACACTATTTTAATATTTCCAGAACTTAATTTTCAGTTAATAATTTAATTTTATTAAATTTTTATTTCATACCAGTAGCGCCATCTGGTAGTGAATTTGAGAAAAAATGATTCCAAGATTCCATAAAATTTATTGCAGTGATTACAAATTAAAGACGAAATAGTAGTCAAAAGTAGTCATCAGTTAACCCTTAAGAGCCCGATTTTTAAAAAACTGATTTAAAAATGTTTTTGACTTTCATTTCTTGAATACAACATGGGAAAAATACTTAAAAAAAAATTCCATTTTGTTTTAAGTATTGTGTATGGCTAAAAAACAGTTTGTTACCAACTGGCAACACTGGGCTTTAGTTCAGAAAAAAATTTCCTTCATAAAGCTCTATAGTATCACACACCGATGAATTTTAATAAATAATAATACGGATAAGGAATTTCCTTCAACATTGCAGAATAAAATATGGTATTCTCAAGCGTACAAACAAAGCTAAAAAGATGCAGGCTCCAATGAAAAACATCAATTTTTTACTTTCTCGTACACGAAGTATACAAGGAGAGAGTATTGTAACCGTCAAAAAATTCGAACTCGAGATTTTGATGGATCTCCACGTTTTAGACCTCCCTGATTCCGAAAAACACAATTTTGGAATTATGTCTGTGTGTGTGTGTCTGTGAACACGATAACTCGAAAACTATTAGAGCTACGGGTATGAAATTTGGTATGTGGTCTTTAAACATAATTTGTAGGTTTCTATCAAATTTTGGACAAAATCCGTCCACGGGAAGTCTGTCTATCTGTCTGCCCGCGGTCATGTGAACACTATAACTCAAAAACTTGAATAGCTAGATGAATAAAATTTGATACACAGTTTTATCATCATGAATGTAGGTCCGTATAAAATTTTGGGCCAAATCCGTCAAAGGGTTGACTGTCTGTCGGTCTGTATAATTTACTTTTGAAGAGAATCCGTTATCCACGCGCATGCGTATCCGAGGAGCGGAGAGGAGTTTCATTACGGAGTAGCGAATTACGTCAGTTTGTCCTTGAGCCGGTAAGAAAGCAAAATCGTTAAGCATCTCTTTGAAATTCTTTACCTAGATATTTTGCAATCACTATAATGAAAAACCTTCTGGTAGTCATTGGATTCTGGGTAACAATAGGTTCGAATGTTTTTAGCCGCGCGGGGGAAGGGGAAACGGCACTTTTGGGGGGAAGTATACGAGAAAGTTTAGGGGAGAACACTCCCGCTGGTTTAAAATTCTTTTATCAGCACTTAGGCTGCCATCTGTATGTTGTCAACTGATTTAATAGAAATTTCGGTATGTATCCTATTGGCAACAACAGGCATTAGTCTTATTCTCAAGATTTAAAAGACAAAATTGGTTATGTTGCTTAATGGCAACACTGGGCGTATAAGTATTAAAAGAATAAAAATAACTTTACTTTTTAAAAAAATAGTAGAAGTGTGTTCTTTAAAACTATTTTCACAGTTTCACAGATGAACCTAATTCCAAAAACTGTTTTCTCAGAAGCAGGGATGTCTAGAACATGGAAATTCATCAAAATATCGAGGTCATATTTTTGGACTATTGCAATACTTTCTCTTTCTATTCTTCGTATACGAAAAAGTAAGAAACATAATAGAAATATATGATTGATATAAAATTGGAAGCCGCGGAATAACAATATTTAATCTGTTGCTGCCTCTCCGAATGAAATCCAACTCAATATCAGAATGTATCTTTTCCCCCGAAGAGGCTTCTATTTTTAGCCGGATCCAATGCAATATCTGTATTTCCAATTGAATAAAAATCCCCTATCCTAGAAATACACGGAATTTTTTGGGGCGAAATTTAAAGTTCTTGTCATCAGTTTTCTGAGGCAACTTAGGAAGAAAGAAGAAGGGAAGAAAAAGACATGTACAGAATCCAAAAATATTTAAAACTAGAAAATCGAAATGCAAATAGCCTCTTCATTCGAGAGATTTCCCGTCAAATTTGTTTAAATAGATATATATGCGAGATAAATGTTTAACATTGATTGAAACCAAATAAATTAAACATATGTTTTATGACAGGGAATATTTTTATTTATTTATATATTATTTACATATTTTTTTATTCAAAAAACCTCTTGGTAAACAACATTCCGTGTGAAGTATTTTTCGTTGTTTAAGAATTTTCCTGGTACTTCAGATGTATCAATTATATTTATATCAATCGATAGCAAATTTTATTTCACTTTTTTTGAGCTATTAAATTTGAAATTAGAACGACAATTACTTTTTTAAATTTAAAATTACTGAGATTTAGATGTTCTGACAATGAAATAATGCTGTTTAACGTCTCACAGTGCTATGGAGCGAATTTTATTGTTGGTGATGTCAGAGCGTTACCGGATCAGTGAGAGACAGATCTGGGCTATTATATTAGTAATTATAATAAAATCTAATATCCTGCAATCAAGCATCACACCTGACTGCGAACTGTAAATTTTTAAATGCAGGAGATCGCCAATAATATTAACTAATGCAACACAAGGTTAACAACTCAACCTGATTTCCGAATCCCATATTCAATCTGATTTATGTAGTTCAATATGAGATGCGAATATGCCTTATATGAGTACTTTGTTTGAAAAATGGGAAGTACAGTATCCAGACCTCTAAATCTATACTTATAAAAGGCAATGTTTGTGTGCATGCGATGTCCAGACGAATCTATCGCACTTACAGTCATGAAATTTGGCACACAGGTAGTCGTAATGGTAACTCAATGCACCTCGAAGCCGTAATCTTAAAATTTATTCTAGAAAATTTTTATTAAATATTTTGGGTAATTTTTGGCACGTTTAAGGCCGTAGTATCTTTCCTAATGATCGTTGAATACAATCCATGAACCACCGGATAGAATGAACAATTTTCGTTCTAATGAAGTTTGTTTTGAAAGTCTAACGTAATTTACTGAATTTTGAGAAATTTTTTTAAAAAAGTAAGTTTTGCCATCTAAATTTTATTTTTGTTTTTAAATTTGCTGCATCCGACGTTCTAATAACACTATTATTTTCAATTTTTTTTTCAGCTTATAACTGCAACGGTTCTGTCGGATTTAAAAAAGAATGGTTAAAATATCTTTTCCCGTTTTTTTAAAATTAATTTTTTCCTGGTCAGTTGAAAGATATTTTCCCTCTAGTTACCTATATAGCGAAGCTTAAATTTTTTCACTTGTGAGCTAATTTTCGTACAGAGAATGAATTTGTGATCCTTAACTTAAATCTATTGAGGAGAATAAAATTAGCAAGTAGATATTAATCATAAAGAAAATGAAATTTTAAATTATATGATAAATTTTAATGATATACTTTAAATTTAAATGTTTTTCAATGAATTTACTTACTAGTTTTGAAGAATCTAAACCAAGATCACAACGTTAAACATTTCACAACTCCCAAATTCGTTTGGGATCGCAATTCGTAGTTTAAAAAACCCTGGTCTATGATATTTTTTTAAATAAAAGAATTAAGCATTAATGAGAGTTATAAAAAAGATCTAAAATCTGTTGGGTTGTATCTTTGGTTTCTAAAAGAAAAAAAGCCCGATTTTTACCGCATGCAATAGATTTTTACTCAAGAAGTCTGATAGGTTATTTCAAGGATTTTTGCACTTGCGTTTTTGGTAATAAATTTAGTAATTTCTTTTGATATGGTGAACTGAGTTGTTTGGACAGTCTTTTTACGGTATATTTTTTGCATATTTAAAATAATATAGTTCAAAATAGTGATCACTAAAACTATTCAGATTATTAAAATGCCAAAAAATTTTAAGTACTCAAAACAGTTGGACGGATTATAATAAACTAATCAATAAATTTTTCCATCCCCTTTCATTTCACCAAAATTTCAAAAGGAGAAAAATCTGTATCCTATCCCCAACATACAGCTAATTCTTTTGGCCTAAGTTTCTATATCCATGAAGAGAGAATTAATCAGACACCTTTTTAAAACCCAATTTAAAATTCCCATGTTTTTCTTACAGCACAACTGTGCTTTAATATAGAGCTTAAAGAAAAACTAGTTAGAGTTTAAAGAAAAAGGTCTCACTAAACTACGTAGGGCCGCGGTGGCCTAGTGATAAAGTGTCGGCCCGCTGCATGCTGACCCAAACGTAGCGGCCAAACGCCTTCCCGTTGGTGTGGTGCAACACAATCCACCCAGTCTACCCTACTGCGTTTAAGGCATTCAAGAGCCGGAGGGGAAGAGAACTGATCAGCAGCCCCACTCGCATTTATTAAAAGTTTTTCCTCATATATACATACTACACCCCTCAACATGGGTGGGATACATATTAACATATATAAAAGTTTCACATTACAAGGGCTCACCCGGCCAAGGAGACAATACAAATAACAGCATATGGATTGAAGGTTATTTGCTAAAAAAAATTTACCATGCCCGGGGAGAAACAAACAATACATTCCCAATTTTAATTATCAATGGCATTCCACCCATAACATACAATGTGTGAGATGCAGCGCAAATACAAAAAATAAATAAATAAAAAAAAACTAACTCAAAACAGACAAATTATACCGAACTAAAAATCGAACACACAAAAGGAATTGGCAATCAATTTTTCCTTCCTCTTTTTCTTTAAAAAACATATAAACTAATTCATTCTCACCCACACAACTAATCAGTTAAAACTTTAAAAATGCCACTGCTCTATTACCAAGCATGCACCGGGTATATTGATTAAAACCATGTAATAAAAACCAACAGGAATAACCACTCCCAGTGCAGGAAAGTTCCCAGTTGGTGTGGTGAGGAAGTTCGGCGAGAGGAACGCCAGCTCAGGTGTCGTCCTCGTCATCTGACCGTGATTCAAAATTACGAGGTCCGTCCTAAAATAGCCCTCGGGTTGCTTCTAAACGGGACGTTAATATAACTAAATTAAGCTAAACTTAAACTACGAATCCCGATCCCAAGTGGTGCCGTTTATATGAACTTTAGGGGTCGTGAAAACGTTGATAGCACTTGCTTCTCTTGGATTCTTCGACATTAATAAGTCAAAATAATTCACTCCGGGCTTTTTATTTGTGGCATTTCATTGAAAATTTTCAAGTTGAATATATATTTTTTAATCATTATTCAATGATGTAATGACTGTTAACTCTCCTACTTGCAGGTCCACTAGTGGAAAAAGTTCAATAATACCTGCTTAAATATATTTCAAAACAAATCTCTTTATGTAAATATACATATATAAATAAGTGAAAAAATTATACTTCTCCCGTCGAAGCACACCTTTGAAGGAGAAATTCCGCGGTAGATGCAGTCAGTTATGAAACGTTTCACTTTTTAAACAATTTTTATTTTTTATTTTAAGTACTATTCATTACAAAGTAGATAGATTTAGGTTATTTTAGGTTTAAAAATAATATCAAAAGTAAAATTCAGTTTGAATTATTTCACAGACACATAGAAATCGTGTACTAAAATAAATTTTAAAGTAACGGCACGCTAATGCGCAAACTCTAACATACATAAACTCGTTCGCACCTGTTTCCCTCTCTTGCTCGTTGTTAGTTAAATCAAAATGAAATGGTGCGCTTTCGCCACTTGAATTAGCCATCGCCTTAACGTTTCACTTTGATTTCCGTGACAAAACTCATTCTAATTCACAACTAAAGTTTCACTTCCATAAACATTTATAATCACCATTCCATTATAATTCAAATTAGATTTGCATCAATTAAACATTCATCAGAGAATAATCGTATTCCTTTCACATTTGCATGTCCTTTAGGCCGAAGAGCTCTGATTTATTCTTTTATGAAAATGAAAGTCCCAGCGTAGTCATCGCGACTGATTGAACAATGAAAACATAAATTGCTGAAACCTGTAGTAAACGCTTCTCATTCAAGCACTCCGCGCCTCTCTCTCTCCAATCTGTGACGTCATCCCGCTAGACGCGACCGCAGCGCCCCCGCATCGCGTGATGACCTTGCTGTAAGGTGACTTCCTTTCTGTCCTCCTGTCAAACGCTCGCCTGCAAGGATCGTCCTGTCACTCTCGCTGCCTCTTCCGAGCTAAAGATGAGCAAGCCAAAAGTTCTGGTTACGAGGCCCGATGTGCCTGTCCAAGGCATCGATTTACTTAAGGAGAAGTGAGTATGAACGAAAAAATTCTCTATTTTGTGTTTTAATGTGGAAATGTTGCGCTTGTTTTAAGAATTGTGGGGTCTTGTCATTGGAAAGGGTCGAGACTGTTCTCGGACGGAAGGTTATTGGCCTTAGGATATGAATGTGGAATGATCATATTACGCGCTGGGCGTTGCGTGGGAGTTTAAGCACGCATTTTGTTTCTAAAAAAATGCTTTTTTTGAAGTTGGTGAGATGTAAATTGTTGGTGAAACGGGCCGCTGAAATTCAAAGTTGCGAAGGTTGAAAATATAATTTTTTGGGGGGCGGAGGGGAATGTTGGTAAAGATATTATTAAAATATGCACAAAAGTTAAAGAAATGAAAATATTTGATGGGCAATTTTCGGTTGCGTAGGGGAAGAAAAGAAGTTTGTTATTCCAGGACGTACAGTTTTGTCATGATTTTATCAAAACTGCCATCCTTCAAAGCTTAAGAACGCAGTTTTGGAGATTAAAATTGCTTTCTGTTTGCTGAAGTATAAAATTTTAGAACACGAAGCATTGTTTGAAAAGTTTTTAAAAGAACGATTTTTTTTGTTACTTTGGAGAAGTGAACTGTACTGAAATTCGAGACGAGTTACGAATCCGCAATAGCCAGTTCCACATTTTATACGAAGGCTGCATAAAAAAAAAAATTCTTTTAATAAATATCTTTTAATTTACCATTTTATGGGATGCGTTAAATACTTTTTTAATAAGTGGGGAAAAAATGGCGTATATTGCGCCGGAAAAATCTTGCAGAAGTAAGAGGAATGGAGGTAATAAGAATTGGAGACATTCCGCATGAAGTTGAAACTTGTAGATGTTTCGAAAGAGTTAGCGAAACTAGCTAAAACTAAATTTCACATTTAATTTTCTTTAACGTTTAAAATGTGTGTACTGAATTGTTGCAATTTTCTAAAGTTAAAAAAAAAAATGTTATTTTTCATTTATTATTTTCTTGAGAAAAATGAAAATAATAAAGAAAACGATAATAATTTGGAAAGCGTCTGTTTTGCTTTTTCGCGTTCTTTTTTCATTAAAACTGATGCTAAAAACAATCAACTTTTTTTCACTGACATTGGAACAGAGCATCATAAATCAGCGGAAGATTTCACACAATACCTGACGATTTCGGAACGCGCCTTGCGTCACGTGGTGTTCGTTCAAAAGTCTTTTTCTTGTCTGCTTCTTCTGGCGTGCAACAGCGTTTTGTTCCGCGCTCTCAGCGGTAGATAATCATAAATGGAGTCCAAGGAAATCGACCGCTACTCTACTTAGGATTCTTGTAGCTCAGCCAGACGCGAGCTTCTCTCGTTCTGTCTGCTGTATCTTTTTCCACCCCTCTTTTCTCTCTTTTTTTCCTTCGTTCTTTTCTTCTTCTCTTTTCTTTTTATCATTTGCTTCCACTTCCTTTCCTAATGATGGAGCCAAACAGAGCATTGCCACCTTCGCTTTTGAAAAACTGGGCTGGCTTAATGCTACATTATGTAACAGAAATAGATATAAATTCCAGTTATGAAAAAAAAATCCTGCCAGAAGCGATAAGTAACTTTAAATTTACAATTAAACTAAATTTAAATAGCGAAATATAAGAAGGGTGTATATTCAAAGAAATATTTTAGAGAACTTTTCCTTTTAAATATAACATATTGGTGGCGGTGGCATTTTTCGTCTTTGTGTCTGAGGACATAAAAAATAATATTTAAATTAATTAAGATTTCTAGATGCATTTTTTTTTATCTAACAAAAGATACTAAATTTATTTTTCACCGTAATCTCTTAAATAATTAGATATTGCTTTTCTTATACATATATTAAAGTACAAATATGCATTGCCTGACGAACAAATACATCATTTATCATGACATAGCTACGAAGGTCTTTTGAAATCATGTCTGGATTTTCCATCATTGTTAATTATACAATACAACTTTTTTTTTGCAGTCGTGCATTCGTTGATTGGCTTTCTAGGAGTCATATATTTAAGAAGTTTTTGTTTAGTAATGGAATGGCTCAGGAACGGATAAGTCAGATCTTGTGAACACGAAAAAAAAATTCTTCAAGATGCACTATAATTCACATTATTACAATGCTATATTATTACATGTATCATCAGCATATTAAAATTCATTAAATAAATAAATAAAAGATTAACTTTAAATATACTCTTAGTTTTATATGCAGATTGTAACTAGATAAATGATTTATAACTTGGTTTTAGTTCTATTAAAGTCCTGTTTTGCAGCAACACGAGAGATATTTGGGGACAGACCTCGTAATTTTAAACTGCGGTCAGGTGATGGGAGGGATGTCTGAGCTGGCACACCCTTTCAAAAATTCCGCACCACACCAGCGGGGAAAGTTTGACCTAATACGTATGATTTAGCGAGCACCAGGCCCACATACACGACGGATCTTCGGTGGAACTGGGTTTCGAGTCTGGAACCCTCCGAAGCTGAGACCCTTACCACTAGGTCACCTCACCTCTCTGTTGGAGTTTGAAATGTTATTATATAATATGAAAAAAATGTCGTGTGAACTAAACTTGTATTCCTCTCGCAGCGTTTCGCCATCAATGGATTAAGTAATGGAATACTGAATCAGATATTTCACGTTCTCTTATATTTTATTTTTAATTGTGCAATTTTTTCCTTTTTAAAAGAAATGCAATTGTGCATTTTCTTCTTCTTTTTTTATCCTTTATTGGTATAAACAAATTAAACATAATATATATTAATGACAAAACTAAATGCCATACATTTTTCTTCGAATTAAATGAAAAATATCGTTTGTTCTTAGAATAAAAATCCATAAAAAAAATAACGCTAATTTTTAATGTATTTTTATTTGTCCTATTTTATATCTTAAAACTAGTTGTAAAAGATAGAAAAAATTTATTGATGATTTCAGCTCAGAAAATATTTTTTTTAGCTAATTTACTTTTATTTATTTTGTCCTAAACAGTACCAATTCTTTTTAAGATGACTATAAGTTAAGTTTTACTTTGCATTTGATGAATGTCTTATAATGAGCGACGGTTTAAGTTATGAAATTTTGTTCACTAAATATCTAATTAACTTCATGCAGTGTAGCCCACAGATGAAAATTTACCTTTGTTTTAAAAATCGCAAATAATAATGATAATAAAAAAACAAAGCTTATTATTTGTCGTGACAACTGTAATATAATACATAATTTGGTTGTACTGAAGGAGTTTTAACACCGAAACTACTGGCAATTATTAATAATTTTCAGTAATTATTATTAATCAATTTTCAGCAATAATTCAAAAGCTGATGATATCCTTGTCTTTATTAAATAACTATTTTATATATTACGCAAAAAACCCCTCAGAGCAACCTTAAAATAAAATCCATTTATTATTTCTCCTAAATAAAAAATGAATCATCTAATAATTTAAATTTAAAATAGAAATTCACTAATTTAAAAAACAATTTTATAATACCTCTTCTTCTCGAAATAAAATCTATTGCATACCTTTTCTATTATTCTTGTTGAGTGTTATGCATAGAAAAGTCGGCGAACGAAAAATAAATCTTTATTAACAACTCAACATACAGTAAACACAAAAACAGTTGTTACCGCTAGTTTGGTAACTTCACTTCAACTATGTCACCGCTGGGGCGGGAGAATACACTATGATCATTCCGCAGGGGAGGAATAGAAGATATATTTATCCACTGTATGAGATGATCAAACCGCAAGGGCGGACGATTTGTTAAACACAGATTAACTACTCTGCAAGGGCTGATCGTTGAATAGTTCCATAGCTTGACCACCGCTTATTTTATGGAATACGAACCACTGCTGAAACGAGTGGCTGAAGCACGATTGGATTATTAAATCCTTGCAGAAGGTGAGAGACGTCTTCTCCCACTCAGATCTTACCTCGTTCTAGTTAATTTCTTGATTGAGTTGTAGGTGGCGCTTCAAGTGCGCGTTACCTAACAATTCTAAAAGATCTTAGTCATTTACATTATTTGGTAAGGCATTTAACACTTATCACGTCATTTTCTCATGCATCAGCAATGAGGGAAATGTAACGTAACATACAATTTCAAAATGTAATGCAACTATATCTTTATTTCGCTTATATAAACCAACTACATGATGATAGCCTGAAGTGGATATTTCCAGAACTCAAGAAGGAAAAGCGGAAGCGGAAACGCCAGAGGAGATAGAGAGAGATGAAAAAAAATGCGGCACCATCGAAATATAAATAAGCAAAACTTAAGAGATCTAGTTTGATTCAACCATTGTGTACATTTACAAGACGCCTTTCGAAAACTTACAGTGTAAAAAGTATATCACTTTGTCTCTTTGCTCAAAAAACGAAAACAAAAATTGCAGACGATTTCTTTTTATTGTTTGTAATTATTGCTTTGGGAATTATATTACTCAAAATCAGCAATTAGATACAATAACATGGGATAGAAAAATGTAGTCAGCACGAGCGGAAAGTGTTTCTCCACTCTAACAAATTTCATAGTAAAACTGTTCATCTCATGTTGAAAATTTGATAGCGATATACCTAAATAATTATATCCCGGTTTACATAGATACGAATTCGTTTTCCTGAGGTTAATCAATCAGAGAGTTTTTCACTTTTTGATTTTTGGTTCCGCGTGGTTTGTTTATCTTAAATTTCTTTTCAATTGATTACTCCATAACATCATAAGCGCATTTTATGGAATAAATAACCTTCGAAAAGGTGTTTACGATCGATTTGAGTGTGTTGATAGTACAATTATTGCAAAATTTCTAGGATTTATGTGATGAAATAATGAAATTTCACATTTCAGGAATCTAATCTAATAAACTACAATTTCACAATTCAGAAAACAGTTTTACATTAGATCATTGTCTATATCGAGTTTTTGTAAAACGACTTTATAATGCTATTTCCTAAGTCCTGTGAATTTAAAAAAGAACGTTTGGGGATATTAATTGTTTTCGCAATACACTTCAGGAATACAGGCCTAATCATGAATGGAATTAATTATTCTTTAGTTTAATTTTTAATGCATTTTCTAGAGTGTAAGAAACATAATCTTATAGATTTTCTTTCGCGAGCCATCGGAAGTAATGCACGCTTGAGTTTGCCAAAAACAAATTCTTGTTTTCGACAAACTGAACGCATGACTAGATCCTAACTGTTGAAGGAAAAAAAAAGATTTATTTTATTTTTCTAAATAAACGAATTTCTTACACCTGCGGTATATTTGACTTGCAACAGGGGAAATTATGGAAAGTTTCCGTAAAAATCAGCAGTTACTCAGTTATTGCATATCTTTCATACACAATACAGCTGTTTTTCACATT
>BGPR01002780.1:53403-70189 GCA_013235015.1 Araneus ventricosus | reverse complement strand
AATACAGCTGTTTTTCACATTTAATTTCTTTTTAGATTTTTCATTGAAGCAGTCAGTTATTGCATATCTTTCATACACAATACAGCTGTTTTTCACATTTAATTTCTTTTTAGATTTTTCATTGAGGCAGTCAGTTATTGCATATCTTTCATACACAATACAGCTGTTTTTCACATTTCATTTCTTTTTAGATGTTTCATTGAAGCGCTTGTTTTATTTATTCAGACACTTTGTGAGCTAAAGGAGCGATGACAAAATGTAAGTAAAAGGAGAAACGGAGAGCAAATTAAGAATAGGAATCAGCCATTCGTAAATGCATCAAGTTTGGCTATTATAAGATATTAGGGTAAAATGGTACATCTAAGACAAAATAATTAAACAGCTTTTTATTCTGCTTGTGAAGTTTGGTTAGCTAAAAGTAAAGATCAGAAAATAACTAAGACGTTTTATGTCTGAAAAAAAATGAAGAAAATGCCAAAGTTTTAACCCCCGAACAAATTTATCTGCTGGATAGATCCCAAATCTATTTTTAAACGCCTTGATTGGCTCTAAAAGTAATTATACTAGAAATTTCAATAGTTTATGCAAGTAAGAATTTTTGGCCATTATATAATCAACCTTAAAACTTTTCCTAAATGGTCCATTTTCATCTATTATTTAAGCAAGGGTAGCCTATGAAGCTTTTTATTTGTAACAGTATATGACCATATTTTTTAAAACATTATTACAAATATATTTGTTTACAACCTTGAGATACTTGCATATCACGTTAGGCGGGAACTTCGCGTTTGTTTGTAATAAAAGTGAGGACATTTTATCTCTCTTATAAGCATGTAATTAAACAAAAAATTTAAAGTAAGTAAGTTTATTTTTATGAAGGTTGTTACTCAACCCGATGGCTAATATTTTTATTTCAATCTTATTAGCGTTTTTATGTTTGTGTTTGGTTTTCCTTTTTCTTTTAAAATAATGCTTATTAGATGGTACTGATCTCCTTTGTCTTTTGTTGAGAAATTTCGGCTAAGAGAAGCTATTTTTGGCGTAATGCAAGCTTCTTACAGAAAAAGTTCCCAAATATTTTGAATCCATTTCGAATTTAGACCTTAGCCCTTCACAAAGTGGACTAGAATGGATTCCTTTTTTGTTTAATTCGATTCTCTCAGAGTATTCTTCTTAGTTTTTTGCTTTCTTTGAATGATTTTGATTTCCATTGGTTTTTTTTGTATGCAACTGCAATTGCGCGCAACTTAAACATTGTTTAAATTTTGTTGTTTCTGTTTAAAGTTTAAGTTAAAATGTTTTTAAATTTGTTTATTCTACTTTTTCTAGTTGATTGTTTTTAAGCTCACGCTTTTAAAACTTATCTCAGTGTTATATGCCTCCTTTACTTAAACAGAATGCATCCTTAACAACCAAATTAATCACTTCGAAACTGTCAGAACATTTATATGTGCTTACTTGAAAAAAAAAAGCGAAAGGATCATGCAAGCTAAATTTGCCGTACAGCAGTTTTTACCACTGACATCTTTTGACAAGGAAGCCGTCTATATTCATTGGTTGTTTACAGACGGCTTCTCTGCACGTAATCGATACTTACGATGAAACCACCTCATGGGGGAAAAGGAACGACCAATGGATGGAACGCATTTTTCTCTCAGCAGGATTGCTCATGTATACATCTGCTTGTAAACATACATCGTACGAAAGGAGAGAAATCAATAATTTTATTAGTATATGTTCTCATTCGTGCTAATCAAAATCGTTAAACCAACGTCTTTTCTATTACAAAAAAAGCATTTCTGCATTAATTTTTTTATGCAAATTATAAAATACTGAAATGAGACAGCAGTACTAATTTTAATTAACTGATAAAGTAACTGGAATTAAAGATATCTTGCTTTCTCTTGATGACCAGCATCATGAAACAAAGCACATAGGTTTCATTTTATTATAATATTTTGTTAAGACGAAGACAGACCATTCTATAGACAGTGATCACTCAAGCTGACAGTATAGGAAAATCTATGCAATGTATCATCATTCCCAGTTATATAATCCTGAGTATAAGCTTAGTGTTATTCAATCCGTATTAATTACAGTATAGGAAAATCTATGCAATGCATCATCATTCCCAGTTATATAATCCTGAGTATAAACTTAGTGTTATTGAATCTGTATTAATTACAGTATAAGAAAATCTATGCAATACATCATCATTTCCAGTTATATAAGCCTGAGTATAAACTTAGTGTTATTGAATCCGTATTAATTACAGTATAGGAAAATCTATGCAATGCATCATCATTCCCAGTTATATAATCCTGAGTATAAACTTAGTGTTATTGAATCCGTATTAATTTTTAAAAAGTTTTATTTCATATGGAATAAAAATATTACATACCTACATTTTAAAAATACTGCATCGATTTATCCGCACGTTGCCACTCACATTAAAGGAAAGTATATACATTTTCAATTACGTTTATCTACTTGCATATTCACCATTCGTCTAACGGAAATATAAAGTGCTGCTGCACTGCTAAAAAAATGGATTCAGTTTATACTACGTGATACATGTTGAAACACAGCGCCAATTTAATTTTGGAATCCAATGCGTGCCTTCCTGGAGGAAAGTGGAAAAGGACGTGCAGTTAAATGTTAGATGCATACGTAGTTACGTCTGCCAAGTGACTTAGAAAACTAGATCAGGGGTTCCCAACCTTCAATAGCAGTCAAGCCAACAGTGATGCCAAGAGCAAAAAGATAATTTTTGATCTTCGCCACAGCAACAATGGAGATCGAAAGGAATGGGTATCATATGAAAACCTAGCAGAAAGGTATAAATTGCCGATGTTGGATATCTACTATTTGTGCAAGAAGTATGATATGACAGGATCCATCCAAAACAACAGAGGATGAGACCGAAAACAGGTACAAGAGAAGACTCTATAAATGTAAAATTTGCACAGAAAAAGAATGGTACATCGTCAAGAGAGACTCGAAATTGAATGTGTCAGCTCTAACAGTTTGTCTTATAATCAAAAACTCAAGTTTGATAAGCTGTATCCAAAGAAAAAGACCATACATCTCAATATATGTGAAAATAAAACATGACAATGCGCTTGTCAGAATGGGGACAACATTCTGGGACAGTGTTCCATGGTCATACAAAAGCAAATATGATGTTTTTGGATAACAAAAATGTAAAAGAATATGAGGACGACGAGGTGAGGGTCTTAAAATGATGAATATCCTGCAGAGAGTAAAAGACGGAGGAGGGAATTTGATGGTATGGGGTTGTTTCCCTCTAAAGGTGTTGGTGAAATTGTGAATATTAATGGTAAAATAACTGTAAGTAGTACGTCGATATCATGTCCCAAAATCTGAAGAAATCCATCAAAAATTTGAGTGGGGGTCGACGGTATGTCTTTCAACGAGATAATGACACAGAACTCACGTCAAAGATTTACAAAGATTATTTCTCAAAAAATAAGATTAGGATACTGGAGTGGCCACTACAAAGCCCAAACCTTAATTTCATCTAAAATTTGTGGTCAGTTTTGAATCAGAAATTCCCTTTCGAAGAGAAGAGAAATAAAAATCAATTTTTCTAAAGATGATAAAAGATGAATGGGACAGAATCAACCCGAAGACAACGCAGAAACTGATTGATAGCTTGAATCAAAGACTAAAAACAGTGATTGAGGCCAAAGAAGGCCCATATAATTATTAAACACCGATATTTTATTTTAAAAAATTGTTATGTTATTTTTTGTTGTAAGTTTTTGACCGTTCGAATAATTTTGAACAACACATAATTTAGAGTTTTATGAAAATGTTCCGATTTTGACTTATTTTGTCATAAAGTTTGAGTTATTTGAAGTTTTTTCTAATGAATACGATTGAATTAATAATTAAATTAATATATTTGAGATATAAATAAATAAATTTATTTTTTGTAATAAAAAGTATAACATTTTCTGTAGGGTTCTAATAATTTTGAACAGCACTGTATATCATGTAAATTTTTAATTTTTTCTTACGAGTGTTCTAGAACTTTCAAGGTCACTTCCGCCTGTAATTCACTATATAGTAGAACCTCGGTAATCCGAACCCCAGGAATTCTAAATTTCGGAAAATCCGCGCGCGCGCGAACAGCATTTTAAAATTTTTAAAAAAAATAAATTTATTAAAAAAAACGAAGGAAAATAACAATTAGGAATCAGAAACAAAGCTAATGTTTATCCCTAACTTAAAAGAAACATTTGAATTGATATTTAAGAATGACTATAGCACTTTAATTAGTGGCAACAAAATCTATTATTTTCTTTTGACGTTAAGAACTAAACCTGCTCGACAATGCGAATGGCAACTAACTCTTTCCGGACTCTTTTCACAGACACCCAAAATCAATACTCTACTGCATTTGGTATATCAAGAGTATTTTATCGAATTTTCCGGATAATCCGAATTCCCCGGACAGCCCCAATTAGTTCGGATTCCCGAGGTTCTACTGTGTAAGTACGATCGTCTCATGTAGAAACGGCATTTATGATATTTTCTCTGTGACAGTTGTTTGCGTAAAAAATCAGTTACTTTGAAATTATCCGACTTGGTCATCTCTATGTGACAGTATTGTATTCATCAAAAAATCAGATCTCGAGATTTTGATTAATATCCACTCTTCAGACATGATGGAGTCCGGAGAAAACCCAATTTCGAAACTATAAACATGAGAAAGTTGAAGGGAAAACATGTTGGTTTTATAAGATTTTTATTAATTTGTCTAAATGATTTGATTCCCTACACTTCCTGTTTTTCCTCCTTCTCTTTTGCCTTCCTTTTCGAATACAGATAGCACCATGGTTCTAGTCTTTCTTTATATACAAAAAAAGGGGGAATTACTTATTTAGGCGGGAACTTCGCGTTGGTTTGTAATAGAGTTAGTACATTTTATCTCTCTTCTAAGCACGGGGTAAGTTTATTTTTATGAAGGCTGTTATTCAGCCCGATGGCTAATACTTTTAAAACAATCTTATTAGCGTTTCCATGTGTGTGTTTGGTTTTCCTTTTTCTTTTAAAATAATGCTTATTAGATGGTACTGATCTCCTTTGTCTTTTGTTGGGAAATTTCGGGCTAAGAGAAGCTATATTTGGCGTAATGCAAGCTTCTTACAGAAAAATTTCCCAAATATTTTGAATCCATTTCGAATATAGTCCTTAGCCCTTGACAAAGTGGACTAGAATGGATTCCTTGTTTATTTAATTCAGTTCTCTCATAGTATTTCTCTTAGTTTTTTTTTTTTTACTTTCTTTGAATGATTTTGATTTCCATTGGTTTTATTAAATATAGTTGTATTTTACAAGTGAAAAAATAATCGGGAGTATTATAAAATATACAAAACTTTCTTGCTGTTTATTTTTTAAAGAAAGTTGGCATTCGAAAACCTCTTTCTCAGAGGTCAGAGAGAATAACTCTTGATAGAATCTTCTAAAACTGTAGTGAAACAGAACCTTTTCATTAAAAACTTTGTATTCATTCAATATAATTGCATTCTATATTTTACACCTTTTAGCAAACTGTGCGCATGGGGACTGGTATCGGCAGGTACACAAATTTAATGAGAAGAAATGGATAGATCACTTCGAATTCGATAGAAATTGATTTGGGGGAGAATTTCGTGCAGATTAGGGAACAGTTCATTATCATGCTGATTAACACTAAGTTTGTTGTGAAGTGGATAATGAATTAAAAGATGTAAAATCTTCCTTGCGTATTGTATGCATTTCACTATTATGTGATTGAAAGGAAGGTGAAGAAATTTCGATCACACTGCTTGTTCATTTGGCTGTCCTATGTTCTTGAAACTAAAAAATAAATAAAAAAACATCCTCGGGGTTGTCGTAATATTTTTAGCTTTAAAGGGGCGCAAATAATAAATATTTCTTCGTAAAAACGATGTTAATGAGTGCATAAATCCATAAGAAAGAAGTTAAAACTGATACTGCCATCTGTTGTCTTTACTAGCTAAGTAAAATGCTTTTTTGTCTAGTAAATCATCAAAAGAATACCACCTGGCTAAGAAAAATGCCCTTAAAAAGTTAGTTTCGGAAAAAAACCCTGCCTCTTCTGAAAGTATTATGACCGGCTTATTCCCGTTGACTCTGTAAACCTACACAAATCGCACATTGCACAAAGTGTAGTGTTGATTATATTGCAGGAATCCAATAAAATCTTAACATAGAATTCTAAAATAACTCGTAGAATAAAATGGAGTTAGTTGTTTATGGAACAAATTTGTAATACAAATATCATATCAAATCGCTGTTAAGTAAAAAAAAAAAATCTTAATATAGAAACAGTTGCTAAGGGATACAATATCCAGCGAGTTTCAAACATTTTGAAACATAGCAACGGATATTGGAATGCGGGTTTTTTTTCTTTTATTTATGTTTTATAAATTGTCAGCATGTAGTTGGTCCTGCAATTTCCTTGTCGGAAAATTTGCCATGGAAATTATGTCACGTATTTAAGTTTTATAAATCCATCTTAAACATACTATCGTATATAAAGTATGCATTAGTGCTTCATGAAATATGGGTCTAGGCATCAAATGCAAACATGCATTTTCGAACAGCAGAAATACCGATACGAGGGATACTGTCAGGTTTTTCAATATTAGCAAGTAAAATATTACTTCAGAAAGCCTTACAGATTTGATTTCTTTAAGATTTTAGTTATCAATTCATCTAATTTAGTTTCCGTTTCTTTTATTAGTTATTAATACTTCCTCTTTCCTGTTACTTTTCCACTTGTGTGCACACTTGGGATTGTTTTTCATAGAGAGGGACGGGCACAGTAGTGTAGTCGCAAAATAATCAGTGCCGGGACGCTCTAATCTCCGTGACAAAAATCGTGTGGTTTTAACCGTTTGCGGTGCGAGGCATTACATTCTTTGAAATATGATGAAAAACGTCTTGGAGGAGTTTAGTTTATTGTCTAGACATAGAATCTACAATTTTTTTTTTTTTTTAAAAAACTTACTTCATTCCAAGGGGGTCGTAACCCTTTGGGGTCGCTCACCCTCATATGAGAATTCCCTTAGATACAGCCACCTTGATACTCTCAAAAAATATTGTTGAATCTTACAGAAAATCAGAAATTAAAACTTCAAGAATATTGGAGGAAAATTTTCGAGTTAATTTGCTAAAATTGTAAACGTCCAGAACTGAAAAAAATTCTTATCTCCGAGTTAAGGAATGTTCCCAAACTTTATCTCTAATAATTCCTCTTCCGAAACGGAAATTTCATAAGGTTGCTATGTAAATTCTAAAAGGAGTACTATTATTAGCCCTATTCTAAACCTATTATTTCACATTTATAGTTGAATTTAACGGTTGAGAAGCGAGTGAAATTAGGTGTGCCATCAGCTGGCACACTGCGCCACAAAGGGCTAAGGTCGTGTTCACATTTTTTTGTTATTTGTTTCTCGTAAAAAAAAAGCAGTACCGGAACTGCGCTTCGCTGCGTGCCGGCTCCACTACACCCCTGGACGCGAAATATTTTTGGAGAAGAAATAGAGTCTGCGGTTGGAAAAAATTTTAGAAGTGGTGTTACACTTCATGAATGCTCAGACTATAAAAAGTAAACACTATATGTGGATAAAAAATGTTCATTTGAATGCTTGAGATTTTTTATTTTGTTACAATTATAAAATAATGTGCCAGGTGGGTTTGATTTGGTTATATTAACGTCCCGTTTTGTTAGGCAACACGTGGTTTATTTTGTGACAAACCTCGTAATTTTGAACAGTGGCCAGATGACGAAAACGACACCTGAGCTAGAACCCCTTCTACAAACTTCCACACCACGCCAGCGGAAAGTGTAGCAGCAGTGCTAGATGGGATGAAAGCGTGCCAACACGGTTTTTTGCCCGGCATTTCAAAATCATGAAAATGATCGGTGATAACTCGTGAAATTGCTGGTTTTGAGTCTTAGTGAGTAGAGTGCGCGTGTGTGCAATCAACCAGCGGGAGTGTTCGTCTCTACTTCCTCATATAATCCACTATGTGGCTTGTTTTTTTGTTTAGCTTCGTCGCATAATGAGGAAATTCAAGTATGTATTTTCGACCTCTGATTGGCTAAGTTGAAAATTCGACACACATGCACAATTTGGGTGTCAAGACCACATACAAAATTTCATTTATCTGGCTTGTCGCGTTTTGCAGTTATTGCGTTCACGTACTTACGAATAGACAGGCCTACAGAGAGTTAATTAGTTGACGGAGTTCGTCTGAAATTCTATTCAGATTTACAACTTTGGAGATAAAGTCAAAAACGAGATTTCTTCGTCAAGCTCGTTCCATTTTTACTTTCTCGTATACGATGTATACAAAGAGAAAGTTTCGTAATCGTCAAAAAATTCGATCTCGAGGTTTTGACGAATCTCCACGTTTTAGACCTCCCCGAGTCCGAACCAGCGGGAGTGACCTCCCCGAAATTTTTTTCTCATACGACCAGGAATGTGGGGTGGGTAAACACCCAGTTGGTAGGTAAATATTTTTGGGGTATTTACCAAGGCCTGGTTATTTTGAAAAAAAAAAATTATGAATGGTGATTTACAATGAAGGATATAAAATTTATGAATTCCAATAAACTTAATATTTTGCAAAAAAAATTGCGTGTGTTCGCAATTTTTACGCGCGCTAATGTACCACAACTTTATTTAACGTTTTTGAGTACGAAATCTTACTACAGATATCGCACAACATTTCACTACACCTCTGGTTAATCACAGGAGTCCATCTGGAGAATATCAAAAAGAAGTTTCGTTTTGGGGATTGCCATAGTTTCCGAAGCGCGTGTTTGCGGCTCGCTTCAATTTCCGCCAAGGTCAAACGCCAACCATACTCACTTAAGTAAAATAAGCGAAACGCTCGCCAACACACAGTCGTAATGTGCATTTTGAACTAAATATGCAATTTGAACACCTGTTTTTCAACCGATTGAGCTGAAAATTGGGCACAGATCTATAATTAATGTTAGCATCCGCGATATCAAGTTTTATTTACCTAAGCCAAAGGGCTTATGAGATACAAGTATGCGATTATACAGACCGACAGACAATCAACCCTTTGACGGATTTGGCCCAAAATTTTATACGGACCTACATTCATGACGATAAAACTGTGTACCAAATTTTATCCATCTATCTATTCAAGTTTTTGAGTTATAGTGTTCACATGACTTCGGACATACAGACAGACAGACTTCCCGTTGACGGATTTTGTCCAAAATTTGACAGAAACCTACAAATTATGTTTGAAGATCACATACCAAATTTTATCCCCGTAGCTCTAATAGTTTTTGAGTTATCGTGTTCACAGACAGACAGACACACAGACATAATTCCAAAATTGTGTTTTTCGGACGCAGGGAGGTCTAAAACGTGGAGATTCGTCAAAATCTCGAGTTCGAATTTTTTGACGATTACAATACTTTCTCTTTGTATACTTCTTATACGAGAAAGTAACCAGTGGGAGTGGCCTCCCCTAAACTTTCTCGTATACTGCTCAAAAATTTGTCATTTCCCCTCCCTTTGCGTGGCTAAAAAAAATCGAACCTACTGTAATCCAGAATGCAACGAATATCAGAAGGTTTTTCATTGCAGATTATAGTGATCGTAAAATATTTAAGTGAAGAATCATATTAAAAGAGATGCCTATGTATTAAAACTTAGCAATATTTATTTTCCATCACACTCCAGCAAGATCCGCTATTATACGAGCGAGCGAAAACAAAACAGGAGATAAAACATATCTATCACAAACTCCGTCTCAAGGACAAAGTGACGTAATCCTCCCGCTTGGTACCAGAGATTGCTAAGTACGCATGCACATGAGATCAGTTTTGAAACGAATGCTTAACAAGTATGCGATTATACAGACCGACAGACAGTCAACCCTTTGACGGATTTGGCCCAAAATTTTATACGGACCTACATTCATGACGATAAAACTGTGTACCAAATTTTATCCATCTAGCTATTCAAGTTTTTGAGTTAAAGTGTTCGCATGACTTCGGACATACAGACAGACAGACTTCCCGTTGACGGATTTTGTCTTAAATTTGATAGAAACCTACAAATTATGTTTAAAGACCGCATACCCCATTTCATCCCCGTAGCTCTAATAGTTTTCGAGTTATCGTGTTCACAGGCAGACACACAGACATAATTCCAAAATTGTGTTTTTCGGACTCAGGGAGGTCTAAAACGCGGAGATTCATCAAAATCTCGTGGTAGAATTTTTTGACGATTACAATACATTCTCTTTGTATACTTCGTATATGAGAAAGTAAAAACACAATTTTGGAATTATATCTGTCTGTGTGTCTGTGAACACGATAACTCGAAAACTATTGAAGCTACGGGATGAAATTTTGTATGTGATCTTTACACATAATCTGTAGGTTTCTATCAAATTTTGGACAAAATCCGTCTAGGGAAGTCTGTCTATCTGTCCAGTTTCATGTGAACACTATAACTCAAAAACTTGAATAGCTAGATGGATAAAATTTGTTATACAGTTTTATCATCATGAATGTAGGTCCGTATAAAATTTTGGGCCAAATCCGTCTAAGGGTTGACTCTGTCGGTCTGTATAATTGCAAACTTGTGAACATAATAACTCTTTAAGATAATGACTTAGATACATGGAATTTGGTATGCGCCGTTCTAACCTTAATTGTCCAATTTTCGTTTCAATCCGTTAAAGAAAAGTTGTTCAAATTGCATATTTGGTTCAAAATGCACATGTGTTGGCGAGCGTTTCGCTTATTTTACTTAAGTCAGTATGGTTGGCTTTTGACCTTGGCGGTTTACGAAGGAAATTGTAGCGAGCCGCAAACACGCGCTTCGGAAATTATGGCAACCCCCTAAAACGAAACTTCGTTCTGACATTCTCCAGATGGACGCCTGTGATTAACCAGAGGTTTGGTGAAATCTTGTTTGATATCTGTAATTAAATTTCGTATTCAAAAACTTTAAATAAAGTTGTGGTGCCTCAGTGCACATAAAAATTGCGAACATACGCAATTTTTTTGCAATATATTAAGTTTCGGGGAATTCATAAATTTTATCTGTTTCATTGCAAATCAAAAAATTGTTCCGTGTTGCGTTATTGAGGCATTGTCTCGACAGACAGACAGACATTAGTCAAAAAATGGTTTTTCGGAGTCAGGGAGATCTAAAACGTGAAGATTCATCAAAATCTAGAGGTCGAGTTTTTTGACGATTACAATGCTTTATCTTTGTCTACTTCATATACCAAAAATGAAAAAAAAACCGTGTTGGCGCAGTGTCACCTCACGTTACAGTATGATTTTCTAATGAAAACTTTGAGAACTAATCATAGCTGACTTTCATTCCCATTTGTATCCATACCTTAAATTACAGTCCATGCATTCTAAAAAGGTTCCCGTTCTTTTTCTCTTCAGATGCGAGGTGGAGATTTACGACCAAGATAAACCCATCGAGAGGGACGCTCTCCTCAAGATGATAAAAGGAAAGGACGCTCTCCTCTGCCTCTTGACAGACCCCATCGACAAGGAGGTGATCGAAACAGCTGGTAAGTAGAAATGCACCTTCGTTTCTTGTTGTGTCCTTTATTCCCTTTCTAAGATTTCCTGTCGACTGACTTCTGTATCCAGGAGGAAGTGTCGGATTGAGATATTGACGTAAATATCATTTTCCCATTAGTCATCCTCAACACTAAGAAAAGGCAATAGTATATTTTTTGATACAGGTATAAACGACCTTGGATTTAAATATCTTCTTAAGGTGAACAGTGGATAAACAATAAATTTTCGTCCCATGTTATCCATGAGATAAATACAGAGTTAAATGCAAAGAAAGAGACGCTGAAATGAATACTGTTATACATTTTAGGATATCAAGCTGTGAATGAATTGTAATTTAATGCCTTAAAAAGTATCAAGATAAGTCTGGGATTTCTTAATTCGCATGTGAGGATTTGAACTTTTTTCCTATTGGAAGGGGCTGCAAATCCCCAGATAGGTGCGGCCTAGGTAAGGATAGGCTTGAGGACTTGTTTGAAGAGAATGAGTTTGTTTTCGAGAGAAAGATTGGATCTTTTGCCAATGAGAGGAAGGCAAAGATAGATTTTTGCCCAGAATTTTTCTTTTAAATAGTATTAATAAATTAATTAATTTTTATCAATCGTTCTTCTGTTAATCAACTCTCTTCAATTGGGAATTTATTCCTTTCTAAGACCTGTCGATAAACCCTGTAGAATGCAGAAATATGCTTATATTGAATTTATCATTGATTATTAATGACGCCAGCCGGAATGCTCCCTCCTCTATTTTCTCCCATACTTACGAAACACAGCACCTCATCGGAAAAGTTTATGGAGCTCCTAGCCCCCTCAGGGGGCTTATCTCCAGTCTGGCTGTATCTGTGGTGACATGGCTTTTAGTAACCTTTCATAAATTGATGTGCTTCGTGGGTGAAGGCAGGCAAGGATCCGAGTCGACACAACAAAGATTACATAACAAGATAGAGTCCCAATGCTACTCACTTTTACTCAGTTTGATCAAACATTGGTTCAGATCATTGGAATTTGAAAAAAAATATGGAGGAAGGGATGCACACCACGAAGGAAAGTGAAGAAAACAAATTGAAGAAGATGAAAAAAACAAATGCGTGGGAGTGAAATGAACGATATTAAGGAGGTTTGAGCGGGAGAGACCATTTGGTTGTTGCAAAAGGGAATCTGTAGCGGCCATTAAGTTCGGTGTATTCGGTTTGATTTGCAATCAGGCTATTTGAATGGTCAATAATCCCAGTGAAGAACTTCCTTGAAAGTTTTTGAATGTGTTCATCAATTGATTCAATTTGGAGATCAGAGTGGATGACAGAGTTCCGTATGAACCATGGAGCGTTAACAATAATTCTGAGGAGCTCGTTTTGAAGGATTTTTTCCTATTGGAAGGGGCCGCAAGTCCCCAGATAGCTGCGGCATAGGTAAGGATAGGTCTGAGGACTTGTTTGAAGAGAATGAGTTTGTTTTCGAGAGAAAGATTGGATCTTCTGCCAATGAGAGGAAGGCAAAGATAGATTTTTGCCCAGAATTTTTCTTTTAAATAGCTAATGTTCTGCCTGAAAGTTAGTTTATTGTCGATTATCAGTCCGAGGTATTTAACTTCTTTCTGTCACCCACTCGACTGGTTCATCAATAAGTGCCAGGTTGTCAGGGTTGTGATTGGGGCGTCCTTTACGAAACATAATGGCCTTGGTCTTGTCAGTGTTAACCGCAATTCTCCATTTTGTTAGCCATTCATCAGGATCTGAGTCGAGAAGGCGGAGCAGCTCTGATGTAGGATAAGTTTATATCCAATGGCAGCAAGGCTTCAGAGCCGTGGGTGGTGCATGGCTGTGTACGAGAATCGGTGGAGGTGCGAGGGAGCGCGCAAGGAGGAGTGGCTTCCCTCCCCGACTCTCACGTAAGTGACACGATAAGGCACGACTTGTGTTTCGTAAAGCGGGGCATTCACCGCTGTTCCAATCGACGATTTTTGGAACATGATAGGGGAAAACCTTTCGTCAATGTGGAAATCCTATGAAAATTGGAGCAAATAGATTGGAATTGGTGGAATTCCAACGAATTTAAAATCCAATTGGAATCGCCGGATGGTCTTTTGAGGACTGCTCTGCGAGGTAGCGGGATAACGAAGCTTGGGTTGCCTAGATTGGGACCCCGAGACGAGGCTAGATCATGTTGAAAGTAAAATCGGAAATCCGCCGTGGGGGGGGAGGAGGAGGGGGGGAGTAACTCTGCGACTTTGAACCTTCTCAAACAAGGTGTCTCGAAACAAACTTTGGAACATCAGTGAATGACTTACCTAAAATTTTAAAGTGGAATGAGTGGAATACAAATCAGTTATTGGGACAAATGGCATAGTCTTCTCGTGAATGCCCAGCTTGATATGAAGAAAAAAACCGAATGTCCGTTTTAGACACCTTCTTTTAAACCGATTGAGCCCAAAACTTGATACAGATATACAATTTTGATCACAAGACCGGATACCAAATTTCATTTAGCTAGTTCTTTGCGTTTTCGTGTTATCGAGTTCGCATTCAGACCTATAAACCGATTTCATGCAACATTTGTTAGAAATCTATAAATTTGGTGTTAGGACCACATACCGAATTTAATCTCTCTATCTCTATCTGCTTTTGAGTTATCATGTTTACAGACACACAGGCAGACATAATTACAAAATTGTGTTTTTCGGACTCAGGGAGGTCTAAAACGCAGAGATTCATCAAAATCTCGAGGTCGAATTTTTTGAGAATTACAGTAATTTCTCTTTGTATACTTTCTATACGAGAAAACAAAAAATAATAATAAAAATAACTGGAGGCTGTCTTTTCAAACACCTGCTGATGTTAAAGGCGTAGGCTGCTTTACTCGCGTGACTCTTTTGTTTCTCGAAGTTTCTCGTAAGTTTTTAAGTTTAAGTAAGTTTTTTTTTGTAACTTCTGTTGTTACCCTTTATCTCTAAAATAAGACATTAGTTATGTTTTTAACATTTGTAGTTACCGAGATATAGAGGATCTCCCATACCAAGTTTTGTGGCGTATTGGCGTGTGAATCAATTTCCTTCCTGAGACCCTAATGGGAGGAACGTAGTCCTACGTTAAAAAAAACCCCATCAGATTAAAAATAAAAGGGCATGCTGTTATAAAAGAAGGTAATAAATAATAATTTCAAATTTGTGGCATGTACCTTGCATCAGTCTACAAATAAAATACACTTTATATTGATTTTTTAAAAATTAGAAAAAGTATGAAGCTGGATTTTTAAAATGAGAAAGGAGATATTTTTTCGTCGTGATGATCTGGAAAAGAAAAATGATTCAGAATCTTTCTTCCTGAAAGAAAAGCAAATTGTCTAATATTTGTCGTTTCGCATCGCTGATGTCTTTATCTATAATAATTCAAGTTTTATGTGCAAGAAGTTTCAGATTGAAATATCGCACAAAAGAATCTGAAATAAAATCTTCGAAACTCGTAATATTTCTAACCGACGAGGAAAAGCATAATGCTTTCAAACTCAAACTCTGAAGATTTGAGATATTTTTCTGAAAACAAGCATCTGAAAGAGAATACATGAATAAGAACCGTTTTTAACATCACTAGAGTTTATTTTGTAATAAGGAAATGGTATCTTTTTCAGTGCTCCTGGCTGATGAAACCCACGAGTGTCCAAGGTGGTGCCAAGGTTATCGTGTTTACCAAGGCTAGCATCTTTCAAAACAATACTGAATATTTATAAATGTGTAACGGAGTTTATAAGGAAGGGGGAAATAATGTATAAAATATTTTAGCCTCTTATGATATTTATTTTTTAGTAAAATATTAGAATTTCCGTTGAAGAATCCGTTATATTTTCGGAATGTTTGAATTTGGGTCAATATATGACGAAATTTAGCAGCTTCATTTGTTGAAAGCTATTGTGTGCAGTGAAAGATGACGTAACAAGGTCATATTGAGTAGAATTCTGATCTTACGTAACATAACAGATGCAATTATTGTTTCGATGATGAATAATTCAAATTCTTCTTGCAGCATTGTAAAAGATAAACGCATCACAGAATCTTTCATTCAAAAATATTTTAAATCATTCATTATATTTCCGAAAAAATTAAAAATATTTTAAGTAAAATAATTTTAAGTAGCTTAAATATCTACACGTTTTTTTCTCTCTCGAATGACGTAAGTATTGTACTCGTCAAAAAAAATTGAACTACGTGATTTGAATGAATCTCTATATTTTAGATCTCCCCGAATCATTTTTTTTTATTTATGTCTTTGTGTTTTTCGCTTTGTCTGTAGTATGTGAACAAAATAACTGAAAAACGCAGCAAACAGAATGCCTGTGATTCGTAAATCAAAATTATGCATCTGTCAACTGGAAGAGTTTATCTTCTCAAACATACGGTCGATTCTTTTCCACTGTGCCATGAAGTTACACAAAAATGCTCCATATTTACAAAGATTTTTTTTACCAGACACGTTGTCATTCACGTTGAATTGAAGTATTGTATACATTTTTATTGCATCTAATTAGATGCGCGTCGTCCAGAGAAAATATCCAATACATTTATTTGTGTGTAAGTTATCGTGGTTAGACTTAAAAAAAAAGAAATCAAACAAAAATATAACGCGGCAATCAAACTGGAACCAATGAATAAATTTTTTAATTTTAATAATGATGCGACAATCATTCGTTTTTCCGAATAATATGTTTCTAAATTATTACCCGAAAACATTAAAACTACGCAAAGCAAAAACTGGTAAATTTGGGTTTTTTTAGAATATTTTTATTGATATCAATCGAGAACTTTTGCTTGTTATAGTATAAGGAGTGCCCAAATGAAAAGAAGACTACAGTTATATGTAAAGAAATTTTAATAACAATATTCTAATTACAGTTCATGTGGAACAGTACGACTATAAATAATCGCCATTGACACTGACACACTGATCCCAGCGCGTAGGAAGGGAGTGGATGGCTTCAGTGTAGAAACTGACGGGTCAGGCAAACACCCATTCTCGCCGTCTTCTGATTCTCTGCCAGATGCTGGGGCACCCACTGTGCACAAACTTTGACATAACCAAGCTTTTTGTGGATTATGTGATGCACAGTTCCTTTGCTTATCGACAGTTCAACAGCAATTTCACGTGTGGTGATACGACGA
>BGPR01002780.1:36686-48403 GCA_013235015.1 Araneus ventricosus | reverse complement strand
TGCTTATCGACAGTTCAACAGCAATTTCACGTGTGGTGATACGACGACTCTGCCGTATGAGCTCATCTACAGCCGAAATCGTAGCACTGTTAGTCACAACGTGCGCCTGCCCAGAGTGTGGCAAGGCCTTGAGCGTTATGAGGCGTCCCTCCACATAACGTTCATACCTCCGGAATATGGTGCACCGTGCGAGACACCGCTCTCCGTACACCTCTTTCATCCTGCGATAAATTTGTGAAGCATGCTTCCCTTCTACGCGAAGAAATTGGATAACTGCTCTTTGTGCTGATCTGGAGGAATCCATCGTGCAACGAACTGCGGAAGCAACTCTCCAGAAATGAGGATATTGATGTGAAGCCATTAAGTACGCAGGTGCAACTGGGAATACTACCACCACACCATTTATCGGCTAGCACATTAACTCACTGGGATTTGATACAACGCCGATATAGCTAAGGTTTGTTTCCTTTTCAATTGGGCACACCTTATACACTGACAAAATAGTCTTTGACCGCCTCTTATAAATGTCATTATGTGGAAGTTAACAAGAAAACTGAGGGGACAACATTTCCGATTTTGTAGAGTAAACTTTATTTCTCTAAAATGATGTCATTTATGCTTGTGAATGCATATCTGAATATTTATCTTTACAGGTCCTCAACTAAAAGCTATTGCCACCATGTCCGTTGGATATGACCACATTGATACCAAAACATGCAAAGAGAAGTTAGTGTGATTTCCTTCTATCATTACTTGTTTAAATAAATATTGATCTTAATGCAGTTTATTTGCCACTAAGCAATTTATTTCATTTAGAAGCTCCATATTCACATCTCTTCTATTCCAGAAACATTCCTGTTAGCAACACACCAGACGTATCTACAGACTCTGTTGCTGAGATGACCGTCACACTTTTGTTAGCAGCTGGCAGAAGGCTTATAGATGCTGCAAAAGCTATTAAAAAGTGAGTTCATTGGTTAATTATACGCTTATATTCTTGTTTCTTTTGTATTTCTTTCTATACTGTAGAGTTTGTCAGTGTCAAATTATTGAACTGCATGTGGTTGTTACGCATAAAACCAGAGGTGATGGATTATTTGGTTGAGGACACATAAAAACTGCCTCACAGTAGTTGAACAGATAAGTTTACGGATACTGCATTGTATAGCTGGAAAAAGGTGCTTTTTTCGGAGAAGTAGGTAATATAGATCAATGAAACTAGTTTTCTATTATAAGCACCGGGAAAACTTGATTAACACTCCCCCAGATATCTGCAGGCAAAGGCGAGGCTCTCGGACGTCATCGAAGTTAAAGGAAGTCAAACTTAACACCACAGTATATCCCCGAACTCGGAGCCAGGACGGCTCCCTGTCGGTTGGTTGGGTATGCGTGAAACTTTATTGAAAAAGCCAAAGCAAAAGAAAAAAAAACATTTTATATACAAGGGTACAAAAAAAGAGGACATTTAGAACAAAAGAATATAACGTTTAGTAATTTATTATATAGTAACGGATTCGGAAACCCTCCGCGCTTTTGCGCATGCGCCGGTCGGAGTTATTTTCATCAAAATAGGGGGAAAATGAAGAATGGAAGGGTGATGTTTACATTTTGCTGAGCGTGATCTAACAAAGAACTGTGGAAATGCTCTCATATTGCCTGACACCCCTTTCCGGTGTAAAATCGTCCAAAAGTGGTTGTCTCGGAATCCGTTGCTGAACAGTAACTGTTAGTTCTTTCAAGTCTTTGTGTTGTTGACTTTGAGAGGGTGGTGCCTTATGTATGGGAGAAGAGAGAAGATGAGTACCTAGGGTTAATTGAGTCTGTGGCTAGTTGTTGTCACCGTCTTTTGGAAAAAAGAGTGTTTCGTTTTCCGCGATGAAGTGGATGAGTTTTCTGATTTTCGCCCTAGAATTGTTGTTGTTTATAATTCTTTTCCACCAAAGTGGTTCTAGGTCAGCTGATGGTTTTGTTAGGTGGCATGAGGTTGTGAACAGGCAGCTTGTAGCATAGTGTAAGAGGTTTCCCAGGTTTCCGCAGCCACAGGAATAGCTGTTTCTGATGTTGAATCGTTTAAGATATGTCGGAAATGGGCCGTGGCCCGTCACGAACATTATTTCGGGCCTTTGCCATGGAGTAGGAGTTGTCTTGACTTTAGGCAAAACAGAGTAAGTCAAACTGGATTTAGCTTCTAATATTAATGTTAATTTCTCCTCTCTGGTTCTGTGAGACTGTCAGATTTCAATGTACTAGTATTAACTTAGGCAAGTCGAATAAGATTTCTGGATATGTATTTATGTTATAATCAAGACGTGAGTTGTAGGTAAGTGAGTTCCGCTCAGTATTTGGAGATATTTAATTAGCTATATTGGATTCTTCGTCGAACTATCGTTCTTAAAAAAATCACATCCACTTTTAGAAATAGTTTTACCTGTATTTTTGAATAAAGAATAGATAAATCAATTTGTTCGTATATTAATGCTGTGGTAAGTAATTAAAGTAAACTAGTAAATTAAGCCTATTTGGGAGGATACACTTTGTAAACCAGAGGGAGTGACCTCCCCAAAACTTTCTCTCATACGAATAACACGGGTAGGGGGGAACGTGCGGTATTCCCTAAGGTGAGGAAAACACTCGTTCCAGCGTTCGCAGTTTTTTTTTTAATGCGTAGAATGGAGAAAAAACCGAATAGGTAATTTCAAGACCTTTTCTTTAACCGAGTTAAACGAAAACTGGAAATAAATCAACAATTACGTTTTCAAGACTGCATACGGAATTTCATTTGTCTAATTAATTTTTTAAAGAAGTTATGGCGTTCAAAAGTATGCGATTATACAGACAGTCAAGCCTTTGACGAATTTGGCCCAAAATTTTATATGGACCTATATTTCTGATGAAAAAACTGTGTACCAAATTTTATCCATCTAGCTATTTAAGTTTTTGAGTTATAAAGTTTTCATGAACGCAGACAGAAAGACATACCTCCCGTTGACGGATTTTATCCAAAATTTGATAGAAACCTACAAATGATGTGTCAAGATCACATACCAACTTTTATCCCTGTATCTCTAATAATTTTCGAGTTATCGCGTTCACAGACAGACGCACAGACATTATTCTGAAATTGTGTTTTTCGGACCCAGGGAGGTCTAAAACATGGAGATTCGTCAAAATCTCGAGTTCGAATTTTTTGATGATTACAATACTTTCACTTTGTATACTTCTTATACGAGAAAGTAAAAAGCCAGGGAATCGCTTTAAAATTCAAATCATTATTTCACTCAACATCTTGTGAATTACATATTCCGAACGAAAAAAAAAATCGACTAACAAACGAACAGAACAGTTACAATTCTAGATGAACACATATACAACAGTCACTGTTACGGTTAGGACGCATGTGTGTCATTGGCGCGATTATGATACAAAGTTTTCTCAATTAGGAACTCAATTAGTTTTCTCAATTAGGAACTCAATTAGTTTTCTCAATTAGGAATTTTGAAACATCAATAAACCCCCGTTTAAGGTCTGCGATCCTCTTAAATTAAGGGGTTTCGAACCCACTTGGGTGACGTGTAGAATATTATCATATTTGGGGTAGCGAAATTGTCAGATTATTCAATATTAGTAAAGTCGATTAAGAAAAGTTGCCTTGATTTTTGACATTTCATTAAAATTTTGCAAATAAATATATTCAATGGATTTATTTTACTTACCATTAACGAATGCGTGGTTTTTCTGATTCTGTTTCGCTCCTTATGTGTGGTCTTTGGGGGCGTGAAAACTTTTTTTTTTTTTAAATAGATGGGGTCATGCAATATTTTTGCAGCTAAAATGGGGTTGAGGATAAAAAAAAAAGTTAAGAAGCACTCTTTTTTATAAAAAATGCATCAGAGTGATAAATAGTATTAGAAATGCAATAAAAAGTATAAAAGATATTTTTTGCTTAAAAATTATATGCATTTCAGAATTGTCGGAATAAAATCAGTTCAAAAAGAATGAATTTTAAAATGTGATGAAAACTATGTGAGAACATGGTTAATTAAGTTTTCTACAAATTAATAAAAACCTTTCACAACTGTGTTGAATTTAAAAGAATTTATTTGATTATTTTTTAAATTTACCAACGTACAACGCTGTTCAATTAAAGATTTAATACAGAGTGACGGCAAATTAATAGAAAAAATGATATCTTTAATTCTTTTTCCCAGAAAAACTCAGCAAACTAATGATTAACACTCAGAATAAATAATTATTTGATGAGTTTTACTCAATAGATCTTCCAGTGGATTAAAAAAAATAGAAAAATGAAATTCGAAATTAACTTATTTGATTCAAAGGGAAAACAAACGCAGCTTCAAAAGCCAAGATAGAAAACTACCACGCAGCCACATTGGCACTATTTACGATCGATATGTAGTTTTGAAGCATTCATGTCAATAAATTTGATTTATTCTTCTAAAGAAATAGTTTAAGACAAGAAATGGTACGAAATTGTGATGCTTATTCGAAGCAATGTTTTGAAAAAATTAAAGGACTTTATTTCGTATACTATAACAGAAGATTGCACTATAGTCATGTGGAATTTACAGGGTTATTTTTAATAAGCCTACAACCTACCTTTAATTAACCACTAACTTTTACCTTCTAGGAATATTCCATTTGTTTAAGGAAATATACACAAAATATAAGGTGCTATATAAGGTGCCCACGCTTTTATTCGAGCCATGCATTTTATTTTAATCAGAAAAATTATATTTTACTTCTGAGTTCATTTTAACGAAATTATGATGTGTAAACGCATTTTCTCATTTAAAGTGCATTTTGAATAAAAGCTTATACCTTAATTTTTATTTATTTATTTTTTATGTTATAAAATAATTGGAATGCCAGCCAATAATTAGGTCAATTAGTTGTTATTCAATTATTTTCAAACGTGCTTAGTTATGGCAAAAGCTATGTTTGAAGACTTATGTAATATATATCCATAATTGCAAAAATAATGAAGTCTGTTCCCGTGACGTCACAATCACACGACGAACGTAATCTCACAATGTCTTACTCCGTGCTGTGACGTCATGTCCTTCTTTCTTTTACCATATATGAAATAGATTGCAAAATTAAATTGGCGTGGAACTGTTACTGTGTATCATATGAACAGGAATTGACACCTTTACGCTTATTGACTGTAGAAGTAAATAACATAACAGCTGCATGCTTCTACATTATTTTAACTTCTGCTTTAGTGGTGAATGGGTTTATGCCTGGAGTCCTCTCTGGCTCTGCGGTCAAGGATTGACCAATGCCACTGTTGGAATCGTTGGTATGGGAAGGATAGGTGAGAAATACTTTCTTTCATACTGTTTATTTGCTTAATTTGAAGATAACATACATATTATGTAATATTTCATTTAAATATTTGTTTTTTATAATCAGGTCAGGGTGTAATGAAACGAATTCTACCCTTTGGTGTTTCAAAAGTGCTGTACTTTGACGTATTCCATCCTATAAAGCCAGGTAATACTGCGAGACGGATTGAATTGTTATCTTAATGAAATTTTTAGAGATAGAATATCATGCAGTTTTAGGAAATGAAATTAAAGATACAATCATGTTGAAGACTAAAAGAAGAATAGAATGAATATTATTCATTTGAGCTGTACTGTTAGTTGGAATTTTCTTGGTTTGGTTTGGAAAAAAAAATTGCTGCATGTGTTTTTCCTACTCTTAGTCTAAACTTGAAATTTAAATTGTTCCTTAAAAAAAGAACTGTATCCTTTATGTTTTCCTACACTTGACTAAAACCATTTTAACCTTCCAGCGGGCGCGCTATAATTTTTTACACGTGCGGGCGCGTGTCGTACTTTTTACGACACAATAATTTTCTTCATTTTCACTATAGCAGTTGTAAATTATTTCATAATACTAATAAGAGATATGGAAGAAAAGCAAATCTTTTCATCGAGAGTGAAAATTGATTTTAATATTATTTGCAAAATCCAAAATTATACTAAAATCAGAGAAAGTAATAGGATTTAATAATATTATTTTATAAAAATGGTAATAAGCAATATATAATTTAAAAATTTATCATACAAACTAAGATTGTACAACAAAGACTTTCTTCTTAGTTTTTGTCTTTGTCCTTGCATTCGAAACATTGAACTTTTGCTAGAAAGTGACGCTTACAAGTATACTATATATTGCATCTACTGCATTTCATACATTTTGATGATCGTTTCCTTTCTTTCAAACAAAACCCACAAGCTCTTCTTCTCAATGCTGTTTGCTGTTCACTTGCTTTTTCAGTTTGTGATGTATAATTTAGATTTGAAAACATGGTTATGTCATATGGCGAGATATGATAAGATATTTTGGGCTCGAGTAGTGTGGTGTTTTTCATAAGACTGAACGTTAAGATTTCAAGAAAATTCTTCGGCTTGGTGGATTTTTGGCAGGCTTATTACATATTAAATATGTTTGATAATGCAAAATGAAATATTAAATAGCCCTAATGCGCACTGGATATATAATTATCGAACTGAAACGTTTAAGACGTGAAAAATTATCATTTTACACGAGCGGGCACGCTGCGTAAACTATACGACAGAAGCATAAAACAGTATGAAATCACCTTGAAATTCGGATAAACCCATTTAATCCGGAAGAGAGGGGTCGCATGAAGCAATAGCAGTGACTTTCAGACAGTTTTCACTCCAAATAAGAGAGCAGGATATGAAAAATCACGTTTGTCGTAAAATTTGCTCAGGAGGGCCCGCTGGAAGGTTAATTTTTAAAAATCTGAGGAATAAGAGTAAAAAAAAAAAAAATGACAGAGAGAGAGACGAGAACCTCTAGTCCGACGGTTTCCAAACTTTATTTCCTCCCGTACCCCTTGCTTAATCTTTACATAGAAGATTTGTGCCCTTCTTTTAGCTTAACAATATCTCAGATCTGATTGTCACAGGTTTATTAAGGAAAGTTGTAGAAGAAAATATCATGCACATTGGCAGAATGTTTAAAAAATAAAAGAAGCATGAAAAATAGAAATGATGAATCAATTGGACACTAACTTTCGTTTTACAAAATATATAAATATTCATTTCCAAAATTAAGTATGGTAAAAAAAAAATCTTTTTAACTGAAACGAAAGTCAAGATCTCCCAGAAGTGGATAAATACGTCCTCTATGAATCAACATAAAATAAAAAAGAAAATAAAATGCTGAACTTCGCAAAAAAAAACCCTGTCATAACTCAGAATCCAAGCAGTCTCCCATGGCGTGTATAATAATTTGTAGACAGACAGAGTGCTTAAAAAATAAAGCATGAAAAACAGAACTGATGAAACAAAATTAATTCTATCATAAATTCTTTTTAATACTAACTGAGTTCGGCACAAAAAAAGAAAGGAAAGCTTTAAACTCCCATAAAAAAATCCACTGAAAATGAAGAAATAAATTAATTTTGGTATTGCTATTAAATCATCACTCGTGTGGATGAATCAGAATAAATAAAAAAAAAGCAGGAAACCGCTAAAAAGAAAACTGTCCGAGTTTTTCGTTCCCTCTGGAAAGAATCTCTTTTGGCACGTTGCCCACATTCCTGAAGCGTTAACGATTTCGGACAGCTTTTATAATATAGATTTGCACCCCGTTACTATCATTTGGTAGCTCTAAGTCCAACGGTCTGCCTTGTAGAGCGTTTTGAGCCGTGACGTAGTCGCAAAATTAGTAGTGCCGGAACGTTCTAACCTGGGTGACAAAAATCACGCTGTTTTAAGATGGTTTTCACAATTTTTATTTCTCTTAAAAATAGCAAGGAATTTACGGCGGCGTTCCGGCTCCACTACACCCCTGGTTTCGAACGAATTTTGAATCATATATCCACTTGTGTCCCAATTTATAGATAGTATGCCAGCCTATAAACACTTTCATAATAGTAGGCAATTTTTACAGCAAAGTAAGCAAAAAGATACTTTCTCGTGTACCAGTGGCGAATCCAGGATTTGGGTCTGGGAGGGGCTGAGGCCATAAAAATTTCGTATCGTCATGACGAATGTCAAACCTCATGGCTTATGGAAACCAAAACACTTTAACTTCATAAACTTTACTCACCTGATGATAAGAATCATAAAGAACACTACAATACTTTCGATAATTTAATAAAAAAAATACAGTGAAATAAGTAGCCAAAAAGTGTTTTCGACCCTGTCGACGCTACAGGTTCAAGTGGAATGACTAGAAAAGTAGGAAAATTTTCGAGCCTGTCAAGCCAGAAAGCAATGTTGTCATGTTATTATTATTTTTTTAAAGAAAGGGGAATTAAGAACAAACATCTGTAGTGATTTTAAATAAAATCAAGAATTCTAGTTTTGCTCTGGGAGGGGCTGCAGCCCCATAGCCCCCTCCCTGGATTCGCCACTGTCGTGTACACATTTATTTAATTTATTCAATTCGATCATATCCATTTTTTAAAAAATATATTTGAAATAAACTCTATAATCTGACGATGACGACGTACGTGTACTAGTTGGCATCGTTAGTCAGTTCTTGTAACTGAGCATTTTTAAAATTTATCTATTAAATACACTGAAAACAACACATATAAGTTTCCATCAACAGTTTGAGCGAGCTTGTGAGTAAGTGCACACAAATTAATAATTAACAATTAACTCTTACCGACAGGAAAATATTTCCTTTGCACCGACACGCATTCTTATAACATACAAGATGGAGACATGCACTGCTATCTATATATAGACAGGAGAATTAAAAATAGATGCCTTAAAAATGCACTGAGAAAGGAATATAAAACCGAAGTTCAGGTGCGGGAAAAATCATAAACACTTGCAATATTTTGATTTTTATTGCAACAAGTTACTTTTTTGAATTAAGAAAAGAATTCTGTTTGCATTAGAACAAAACATTAAGAAAAAACATTTAAAACGATATTATAAACGCGGCGACTCTTATTAATAGTGACATTTTGATTTAAAAAAGCACAAAGTGTTTGATTAACACGTTGGTAATTGTTTATTTATTTTTCGAAGCAGATTTCAAAGAGTAATTTTGATTTTCTGTTTCATTTGCAGCTGAGGATATGGGTGCTCAGTACGTAGAGTTTGAAGAACTCGTGAAGCAGAGTGATTTCATCGTCGCCATGTGCAACTTGTCTGAACAAACGCGAAACCTTTTCAACAAGAAAGCTTTCGATTTGATGAAACCCACCGCAGTATTCGTTAATACCAGCAGGTGAGTGGAAACGAAGGAGATGCTAAATACATGGTGTTTCAAAATACAGGGTGTCCACTCTAAATCCAATATCAATTCCATTCCTAACTATCCAATAGCTAATTTCTAAACTATTAGAGATAAACATATACACTATATGGCCAACTAACTATTCAAAGATATAAGTTTTAAAAATATCAATTTGTGTACAACCCTTCATCTTTTAGCTTCTCTTCGAGAGGAGCTAAAATTCTGCTCGTTATAATGCCGATATCATTCTGAATACTAATGACATTGAACTGAATTTTTTTATATAAGTTACCCTATATATATAGCTTTAAAGTTGTGAAAGAAAAATTACGCTATGTTTCGCGTATGCGCAGTAAAACATTATTTACTAAACATGCTCATATTTTCTGTAATATTCAAAAATGTTTTTCCAAATTTTTACAAAATGCTTCTCTAACATATTGTCATTTTTTCTGTAAGTTTCGTATAATATAACAGAAAACTCTGCATGTTATAAGCAAAAAACAGGCGGGAAAATTTGGGATTTTTTAAGAAAACCTTTATATCTTCCCAAATATTTGTGCTGAGCGTACGAAAATTCCTATAAATATTATGCACATTAAACGTAATCATTTCTGAAATTTTCATCTTGTTATCAGCATTCTGTGAAGCGGGGTGGGCCAAAAAAGTGTTCGTCTTCATCTGTTTGTAGATGGTCATCTAATTGCCCCCAGGACCGAATCTTCAATGTAAAATGTGAGTTACAGTCTATTCTTTACATGGTGGAAGTTTAAGGGCAGTCAGTTAATCCTTTCCGTTGAAATTCTAAAAAATGTGAAAATCTGAAGGTGTCAGAATACTTTTGGGAATATAGTGTACTTCCAATTGGAAAAATGCTTCAACTGACGTAATGAATTTAAGCTTCATGTTGTTTGAGTCAATAAGTGTATTGCTGAAGAAATTGCGAAGCCTATCTTTTAATATAGTTCCAGGGGGCTATTAGTTATATTTCGTAAAATATTCTTGGCACACTGACATTAAAAAAAAAATTCTGCGACTAACCGAATTATGAAGCTTTGAATATCACTATTTTCGACGATTTTAGACCGTTGCAATGGACGCATATTAGCGCGTGGCATTTGCTCGGGGCGGCCGCTGATTGGCTTAACATAATGAAATTCAAAACTTCATAACTCGACTAGTTTTAATCGCAATAGAGTGGAACATTTTTTGTTTAAAATCTCAGGGTGTCAAGAATATTTTACTAAATATGAAAATCATTCAAAGAAAGAAAAATACTCTGAGAGAATCAAATTAAACAAACAAGGAATCCATTATAGTCCACTTTGTCAAGGGCTAAGGACTAAATTCGAAATAGATTCAAAATATTTAGCAAATTTTTCTGTAAAAAGCTTGCATTATGTCAAAAATAGCTTCTCTTAGTCCTAAATTTCCCAACAAAAGACAAAGGGTATCAGTACCATCTAACAATCATTTTTTAAAAGGAAAAGGAAAACCAAAGACAAACATGAAAACGCTAATAATATAAAAATATTAGCCATCGGGCTGAATAACAGCCTTCATAAAAATAAACTTACCCCGCGCTTAGAAGAGAGATAAAATGACCTCACTTTTATTACAAACTAACGCGAAGTTCCCGCCTAAATAAGTAATTCCCCTTTTTTTTCTTTGTAAAGAAAGACTAGAACCATGGCGCCATCTGTATTCGAAAAAGAAAACAGGAGGAGAAACAGGACGGGTCGGGAATCAAATCATTTAGACAAATTAATAAGAAATTACTAAATACTAAATATGACTAATAGGACGGGGGGTCTATATAAAAATTTAGACTTCAAATTTTTTTGACTGTATATTTATTGACTCACACAACAAAAAATGTGATTATTTACGTCATTTAAAGATTTTTTTTCCAACTGGAAGTATATGCCTGTCTCGAAAGGTTTAGGAATTGCCTATTGGACCACGATCAAAGTGGTAAAAAATGTATCAAAGTTTATGATACTTTGAATAACTACTGCGTAGACAGTTACACATACATCAAAGCTTTTTTACTCTAATTATCATCGAAATTAATTATTTGAGTTATGAATTAAACGAAGGTCTATCCTGATGAAATTCTGGTGAATGCAAGATAAGAGCAAAGTGACTTTTCTGTATTGGACTTGGCCTTTGGTCTGAGACTTAAACTCTACATCCGAAGTTAAGGCTGAATTTCCTTCCTGAAATCTAAACATTTTATGTTGCAGCATTTATACAACTTTTAAGAGATAGTTTTTTCGAACATCCTCCATTTTTGATACATTCCTAATTTATTTTGGATGTTAATGCGGCAGCTTGTTAAAATTCTGTTTACCAAAAGCATTTATTTTGGTAAACAGAAACTAATTATAAGTACTAATTATAAGCTAAAGTTATCAAAGGCTGATGGTGCATCCAAATACTCCCCCCCCAAAAAAAAA